>WNWK01013727.1:0-54131 GCA_009830355.1 Cherax destructor
AGTCGTGGGGTCCAGTGCTAACAGTGGGAGGGTTAGCAGTCATGGCGGTCCAGTGCTAACAGTGGGAGGGTTAGATCATGGCGGTCCAGTGCTAACGGGGGGTTAGCAGTCATGGCGGTCCAGTGCAAACAGGGGGAGGGTTAGCAGTCATGGCGATCCAGTGCTAACAGTGGAGGGGTTAGGTCATGGCGGTCCAATGTTAACAGGGAGGGTTAAGTATGGTGGTCCAGTGCTAAAAGTGGGAGGTTAGCAGTCATGGGGTCCATTTAACAAAAGGGGAGGGTTAGCAGTCATTCGTCCAGTGCAACAGTGGGAGGGTTGCAGTCATGGGGTCCAGTGCTAACAGGGGGAGGGTTAGCATTCATGGTGGTCCAGTGTTAACAGTGGGGGGGTTAGCAGTCATGGCGGTCCAGTGCTAACAGTGGGGGGGGCATTCATGGCGGTCCAGTGCTAACAGTGGGAGGGGTAGAATCATGGCGGCCCAGTGCTAACAGTGGTAGGTTAGCACTCATGGCGGTCCAGTGCTAACAGTGGAGGGTTAGCAGTCATGGCGGTCCAATGTTAACAGGGGGAGGGTTAGCAGTCATGGTGGCCCAGTGCTGGGGGGTTAGCAGTCATGGCGGTCCAGTGCTAAAAGGGGGGGTTAGCATCATTGCTGTCCAGTGCTAACAGGGGGAGGGTTAGCAGCTGGTAGTCCAGGCTAACAGGGGGGGGTTAGCAATCGGCGGCCCAGTGCTAACAGGGGGAGGGTTAGCAGTCAGGCGGTCCAGTGCTAACAGGGGGAGGGTTAGCACTCAGGCAATCCATTGCTAACGGTGGATAGAGTTCTGACCGCTTTTTTTCAATGGCTTGATTAAGAACCGGCTTGTTTTACTACCAGCTTGTTTTAGTTAGTTTAATATTTTATTATGCCCCCCATACCCATCCTGTGGGCGGTAGTCAAAAGATTACGGGGGTACATAATGGGCCCGGGGACGGGGCCCCCAAAGTTTTGATAGCTGAGCAAGTTAGGAGTCACACATTAAGAAATTGGGGAAAGTACAAAAAGGGTTTTGGAACAAGATGTCCCAGAACTAAGGGAGCCCTATGAGCAGAGGTAATGGAAATCCCCGACGACACTGGGGGCAGGTTGATAGGGACATGATAACACATATAAAATACTTAGAAGAATTGGCAAAGGGGGAATGACAGAATATTTCCCAAAAGTGACAAACGCAGGGGGGCACAACTAGAAGTTGAAAACTCAGATGAGTCAAGGGATGTTAGGAAGAATTTCTTCAGTCAAAGAGTTGTCAGGAAGTGAACAACTGGAAAGTGATGTAGTGGGGGCAGGATCTATACATAGTTATAAGAAGAGATGGATAAAACTCAAGGGGCAGGGAGAGTGAACCTAATAGATACCCCTTTCAACCTCAAATAGGTGAGTACACACACACACACACACACACACACAATCCATTCATAGCTTTAAGATGAGGTATGATAAAGCTCATAGCGCGGGGAGAGTGACCCAGTAGAGGACAGTGAAGAGGCGGGGCCAAGAGCATGAATCGACCCCTGCAACCACAACTAGGTGAGTACACACACTCACTTACGTGTATAGTGTGAAAAGTCCTGGAAAAATCATCAGGAAAAGAATGGTGGAGCACCTCGAGCTGAACAGGATAAAAAACACCAGACAGCACGGATTCGGGAAGGCAAATCCTGTGTAACAAACCTCCTACCTCTAGAGTTCTATGATAAAGTAACAGAGGTAAGACAAGAGAGAAAGGGTGGGTTGATTGCATTTTCTGGACTGCAGGAAGGCCTTCGACACAGTTCCTCACATGAGATTAGTAAAAGTTGGAAGAACAAGCATGTATAACAGGAAGGGCACGGGAATGGCCCAGGGAATACCTCACAGGAGGCAACAACGGGTCATGGTGCGTGATGAGGTATCACAGTGGGCGCCTGTGACGAGCGGTGTACCGCGGGGGTCAGTCCTAGGACCAGTGTTATTCTTGGATATGTAAATGACATGACGGACGGGATAGACTCAGAAGTGTCTCTGTTCGCAGATGATGTGAAATTAATGAGGAGAATCACATCGGAAGAGGACCAAGCAGGACTTCAAACAGACCTGGACAAGCTTGACATCTGGTCAGCAACTGGCTTCTCGAATTCAATCTCACCAAATGCAAAGTCATGAAGATCGGAGAAGGGCAAAGAAGACCGCTGACAGAGTACAGGCTAGGCGGACAAAGGCTACAAACCTCGGAAAAGGAGAAAGACCTTGGGGTGAGTATAACCCCAAAACGTCTCCGGAGGCACACATCAACCAGATAACTGGGGCAGCATATGGGCGACTGACAAACCTAAGATTAGCGTTCCGTTCCCTTTAACAAGGAATTGTTCAAGACACTGTACACCGTGTACGTCAGGCCCATACTAGAATATGCAGCACCAGTCTGGAACCCACACCTGGTCAAGCACGTAAAGAAACTAAGAAAGTGCAAAGGTTTGCGACAAGGGTTTGTTCCATAACTCAGGGTCTGTCCTATGAAGAAAGGGTTTAGGGGAAATAGGACTAACAACACTGGAGGAAAGAAGGGTCAGAGGAGACATGATAACGACATACAAAATACTTCGGGAATCGACAAGGTAGACAGTGACAGGATGTTCCAGAGAGGAACACAGAAACAAGGGGACACAACTGGAAGCTGAAGACTCAGATGAGTCAAAGGGATGTTAGGAAGCATTTCTTCAGCCACAGAGTAGTCAGGAAGTGGAATAGTCTAGAGAAAGATATAGTGGAGGCAGGAACCATACATAGTTTTAAGACAAGGTGTGATAAAGCTCATGGAGCAGGAGAGCAGAGACCCAGTAGCGGACAGCGAAGAGGCGGGGCCAGGGCTGATCTCGACCCTGCAACCACAATTAGGTGAGTACAATTGGTGAGTATCAAAGGGGTCAGTCCTAGGACTGGTGCAATTTCTGGTATTTGTGAATGACATGACGGAAGGAATAGACTCAAGTGTCTGTTAGCAGACGATGTGAAGATAGAAGAATTCAGTCTGAGATGGATATGGCAGGGCTACAGAGGATTTTGGGTAGGCTGCAGGCCTGGTCTAGAACTGCTCCTGGAGTTCAACCCCACTAAGTATAAAGTCATGAAGATCGAGGAAGGGGAAAGAAGACCGCAGAGAGAGTACGGTCTAAGGGCCAAAGACTACAAACATCAGTCAAGGAAAAGGATCTTGGAATGTGTATAATATCGAGCACATTTCCTGAGGGTGCATTTCAACCAAATAATTGCTGCAGTATAGGGCTCCTAGCGAAACTAAGAATAGCATTCCGACATATCAGAAAGGAGTCGTTCAGGACCCTACACCGTGTACGTCAAGCCAATATTGGAGTATGCAGCACCAGTTTGGGAAACCCCCACCTAGCCTTTTTCAGTCCAAGAAAATGCCATCTACCCACCCCTCTCTTTGTGTCTTACTTCTGTTAACTTGTCATAAAACTCCAGAGGGTTTTTGACACAGAATTTGCCTTAAATGAATCCGTGCTGGTTTCGTTTATAATCTTGTTCCGTTCCAAGTTAGTTGTTAGTTACCATTTTGTCCTAGGCACATGTCGATTAGACACTAGGCCTGTTGTATGTGTGTGTGTGTGTGTGTAGGAAACACTTCGAAATGTTTCCGCCCGCCGGGAATTGAACCCGGGCCCTCCGTGCGTGAAGCGAGAGCTTTAGCCCAGGCCACCGGGGGCAAGTGTGTGTACTCACCTAGTTGTACTCACCTAGTTGTGGTTGCATGGGTCGAGTCATAGCTCCTGGCCCGCCTCTTCACTGGCCGCTAGGTCACTCTCCCTGCGTCATGAGCTTTATCATACCTCTGCTTAAAGCTATGTATTGAGCCTGCCTCGACTACATCGCTTCCTAAACTATTCCACTTCCCGACCACTCTGTGACTGAAGAAATACTTCCTAACATCTCTGTAATTCATCTGAGTCTTCAGCTTCCAACTGTGTCCCCTTGTTGCTGTGTCACATCTCTGGAACATTCTGTCTCTGTCCACTTTGTCAATTTCCCTCTCAGTATCTTATATGTTGTTATCATATCATCCCTATCTCCCTGTCCTCCAGTGTCGTCAGGTAAATTTTCCCCTTAACCTCCCTCATAGGACATACCCCTTTAGCTCGGACTAGTCTTTTTGCAAACCCTTTGCACTTTCTCAGCTTCTTCATTTTGGTAGGTGGGGTTCCGAACTGGTGCTGCATACTCCAGATTAACGTACAAGTATGGGTCCTGAACGTTCTTAATTAAGATGTCGGAATGTGTTTTTGGGTTTGCTGGCGCCCATATGCTGCAGCAGTTATTTGGTTGATGTGCGCCCCAGGAGATTTCCTGTTTTATACTACCCCAAGATTTTTTTCCTTGACTGAAGTTTGTGTCTGGCCCCTAGACTGTACCCCGTCTGGGTCTTCTTTGCCCTTCCCCACCTTCAGACTTTGCACTTGGTGGGGGAACTCCAGGAGCCAGTTGGGGACCAGGCTTGGCCTGTCCAGATCCTTTTAGTTCTGCCTGGTCCTCGTCCGAATGAATTCTTCTCATCACTTCACATCATCTGCAAACAGGGACATTTGGAGTCTATTCCTTCCGTCATGTCTTTCACAAATCCCAGAAACAGCACTGGTCCCAGGACTGACCCCTTTGGGAACCCCCCTCGTCACCGGCGCCCCTCTCTGACACCTCGCCACGTACCATGACTCCCTGTCTTCCTGATAGGTATTCCTGATCCATTTTAGTGCCTTCCCGTTACCCCTGCCTGGTCCTCCATCTTCTGCACTAATCTCTTTGTGTGGAACTGTGTCAAACGCCTTTTTTCAATCCAAAAATATGCAATCTACCCACCCCCTCTCTTGTCTTTTTGCTGTCACCCTGTCGTAGATCTCCAGAGGTTGGACACAGGATTTCCCCTCCCTGAAACCGTGTTGGCCATCGTTTAAAGCTCATTCCTTTTTAGGTGTTTTTTGTGTGTGTGTGTGTGTGTGTGTGTATCACCTAATTGTGGTTGCAGGTGTACTCCCCATTGTAGTTGCAGGGGTCAGTCATGTGTCATAGGGGGGGGGGTGTGTGTGTGTGTGTGTGTGTGTGTGTGTGTGTGTGTGTGTGTTGGGGCCGTGCATGCGTGCGCGCGAGCGGGACCCCCTAAGTGATGGGGCGCTGAGGTTGGTCATGCAGTTTCGTGGTATTTTTCCACACACTGAAGGTTGCGTGTGGGGGAGGATTTCGTGGGGGAGGTAAACACTCTTGCCTCCCACTTCTTCCTTGTTTGTGTTTGATTGTTTATATGTCTGGTTTTTTACCTAATTTCTGAAGAGCTCTTACTGGTAACTTTTTCTCAAATACTTGCTCACTAACTCACTTATATTTTCTCATTCCCTCAGTTACTCTTATACTTTCCTCAAATCCCTCTCCTCACATACCTCTCCCCTCTCGTACACACACACACACACACACACACACACACACACACACACACACAGAGGGGGCACAGAAACAAGGGGGCCCAAATTTGGGAAATTGAAGACCCTATGAGTCAAAGGGATGTTAGGAAGTATTTCTTCAGTCATGGTTGTGGAAGTGGAATAGCTTGAAAGCGACATAGTGGAGGCTGGAACCATACATAGTTTTAAAATAGGTTTGATAAAACTCATGGAGCAGGGGAGAGGACCTAGTAGAATCAGTGAAGAGGCGGGGCCAGGAGCTATGAATCGACCCCTGCAACCACAAAAGGGAGTAACACACACACACACACACACACACACACGTTCCATACATAGCTTTAAGAAGGGTATGATTATGGGGCCGGAAAGTGACCCAGTACGGCCAGTGAAGAGGCGGGGCCAGGAGCGAGACTCGACCCCGAAACCCAACAGGTGGTACACACAAAAAAAAAATGGAAACTAACTAACACGTTCAATTCCCCGGGGGGCGGAAACATTTCAAATGTTTCCCCAAAAACACACACACACACACACACACACACACACACACACACATA
This sequence comes from Cherax destructor, assembly GCA_009830355.1. Classification (NCBI taxonomy): domain Eukaryota; kingdom Metazoa; phylum Arthropoda; class Malacostraca; order Decapoda; family Parastacidae; genus Cherax; species Cherax destructor. The sequence goes on from WNWK01013727.1 coordinate 6,048, forward strand.
CAAAGGCCTGTTCTAATCGAATGTGCCTAGGACAAAAAGGAAATAACACACACACACACACACACACACACACACACACATAAAAAAGGCCTAGTGTCTAATTGACATGTGCCTAGGACAAAATGGTAACTAACACACACACACCTGGTCAAGCACGTCAAGAAATTAGAGAAAGTGAAAAGGTTTGCAACAAGACTGGATTCAGAGCTAAGGAAATGTCTTACGAAGAAAGGTTAGGGAAATCGGCCTCACGACACTGGAGGACATTAGGGTTAGGGAGACATAATAACGACATATAACATACTGGGGGTGACAAGGTGGACAAAGACAGGATATTTCAGAGATGGGACACAACAGAAGGGGTCACAATAGGAAGTTGAAGACTCAATGAGTCAAAGGGATGTTAGGAAGTATTTCTTCAGTCATAGAGTTGTCAGGAGGTGAATAGCCTAGACCTCCCTTTGGGTTTATTCCCCCACCTTTCCCCGGAAAATTTCCCCCACCTCCCCCGGTTAAATTCCCCTACCTCCCCCCGGTTTTCCAACCTCCCCCGGGGAAATTCCCCTACCTCCCCGGGGTTTTCCCCCTCCCCTGGGGTTTTTACCTCCCTCGGTTATTCCACTCCTCCTTCAGGTTATTTTACTACCTCCCGGGTTTTTCCACCACCTCCCCGGTTATTCCACCTCCCCCTGGTTATTCCAAACCTCCCTCGGTTTTCCACTACCTACTTCGGTTATTTTACTACCTCCTGGGTTTTTCCCACCACCTCCCCGTGTTATTCCACCCCCCGGTAATTCCACTACCTCCACTGGTTATTCTACCACCTCCCGGAATTCCACTACCTCCTTCGGGTTATTCCACCACCTCCCCGGAAATTCCACCCCCTTCCCCGGGTTATTCCACCACCTCCCCGGGTAATTCCACTACCTCCCCGGGTTTTTCCCACCACCTCCCCGGGTTTTCACCACCTCCCCGGATAATTCACTACCTTCTTCCTGTTATTCCACCACCCCCCCTGGGTTATTCCACCACCTCCCTGGGTTTTCCCACCACCTCCCTGGTTATTCACCACCTCCCCGGGTTTTCCACCACCTCCCCGGGTTTTCCCACCACCTCCCCGGGTTATTCCACTTCCTCCCGGGAAATTCCACCACCTCCCGGGTTTCCACTTCCCCTCCCTCGGGTTTTTCCCCACTACCCCCACTGGGTTATTCCACTTCCCCCCTCGGGTTTTCCACTACCCCCCTCGGGTTACTCCACACCTCCCCGGGTTTTTCCCACTACCTCCCCAGGTTATTCCACTACCTCCCTCGGTTTACATAAGAACATAAGAACATAAGAAGGAGGAACACTGCAGCAGGCCTGTTGGCCCATACTAGGAAAGTCCTTCACATTCCATCCCACTAACAGAATATTTGTTCAACCTAATTTTCAATGCTACCAAGAAATAGCTTTGATAATTTATTATCATGTGCAATTCCACTCAAATCCAACCCTCTCACTCATGAATTTATCCAACCTAAATTTAAAACTACCTAAGGTCCTTGCTTCAATAACCTATAGGCAGACTGTTCCACTCATCAACTACCCTATTTCTAAACCAATACTTTCCTATATCCTTTCTAAATCTAAACTTATCTACTTGAATCATTATTGCGGGTTCTCTCTTGGAAGATACCCTCAAGACCTTATTTATATCCCTTTGTTAATACCCATTTTCCACTTGTATACCTCGATCATGTCTCCCCTCATTCTACGTCTTACAAGTGAATGTAATTTAAGGGTCTTCAATCTTTCTTCGTAAGGAAGATTTCTAATGCTATGTATTAATTTAGTCATTCTATGCTGAATGTTTTCTAACGAATTCATGTCCATTCTATAATATGGAGACCAGAAATAAGCTGCATAATCTAGGTGAGGCCTTACTAATGATGTATAAAGCTGTAATATAACCTCTGGACTTCTGTTGCTAACACTTCTTGATATAAATCCCAGTAATCTATTTGCCTTATTACGTACGCTTAGGCATTGCTGTCTTGGTTTAAGGTTGCTGCTTACCATCACCCCCAAGTCCTTCTCGCAATCTTTTATAGCTAAGTTCTACGTTATTTAACTTATAAGTGCTTGGGTTATGGACACTCCGAGCTTCAGAACCTTGCATTTATCTACATTGAACTGCATCTGCCCTTTTCTGACCAGGATTAAGTTTGTCTAAATCTTCCTGAAGTTCTATGACATCTATGTTTGAATCAATTATCCTACCTATCTTCGTGTCGTCGGCGAATTTGCTCATATCACTAGTAATTCCCTCGTCAAGGTCATTGATATATATTATAAATAACAACGGGCCTAAGACTGATCCCTCTGAAACACCACTTGTTACAAGTCCCCATTCGGATTTAACCCCATTTATCACACTCTTGCTTCCTATTGGTGAGCCATGACTCGATCCATGACAGCACTTTTCCCCAATGCCATGAGCTGCCACTTTCATTAACAGTCTCTGGTGCGGTACTCTATCAAAGCCTTACTAAAGTCTAAATAAACAATATCGAATTCTTTATCGTGATCAACAGCCTCAAAGCTTTACTGAAGAAGGTTAATAAATTAGATAGGCAGAACGGCCCCTCGTGAATCCATGCTGAGTATCATTAATCAAATTATGGTTATCTAGATGGTTTCTAATAATATCAGCTATAATTGACTCTAGTAATTTGCCTACAATTGAGGTCAGGCTTATTGGGCGTATTTGACGGTAGCGACTTGTCCCCTGCTTTAAAAAAAGGAATTACATTAGCCATCTTCACATATCAGACACTCACCTGTTTGAAGAGATAAATTAAAAATGTTAGATAATGGTTCACAGAGTTCCATTTTGCATTCCTTAAGAACCCTTGCAAAAAGCTCATCAGGACCCGGCGATTTATTTTGTTTCAGTCGGTCTAGTTGTTTCCTTAACCATTTCGCTAGTGACTGTGATATTACATAATTTATCTTCTTCTGGGCCTCTGTAAAAATTAATTACTGGGATATTATTAATGTCTTCCTGTGTGAAAACCGGAAAATAATTATTAAAATAGAGCACATATCATTCCCCTTGTCAGTAAGATGCCCAGAGTTATTTTTAAGGGGACCTATCTTATCCCTAACTTTTGTTCTATAAACCTGGAAAAACTTTTTGGGTTAGTTTTGAATCCTAGCAACTTTAATTTCATAGTCCCGTTTAGCTTTTCTTATCCCTTTTTAACGTCCCTCTTAATGTCAGTATACTGATTTATAAGATGACCCTCACCTCTTTTATGCGCCTATAAATTCCTTTCTTCTGCCCTAAAAGATACTTGAGCCTATTATTCATCCATTTTGGGTCATTTCTACTTGATCTAATTTCTTTATACGGGATAAATGTTCTTTGGGCAGCCTGTATAGTGTTAAGAAAACTGTCATATTGATACCTCTCTTCGTCACCCCAGTCCACAGTTGATAAGTGTTCTCTAAGTCCATTATAATCTGCTAAGCGAAAATCTGGGACCGTTACTGAATTATCCCTACTATCATACATCCATTCAATGCTAAAGGTAATTGACTTGTGGTCGCTTGAGCCGAGTTCCTCTGTAATTTCTAAATTATTAACAAGGGTTTCCTTGCTTGCCAGAACCAAGTCAAGTAGGTTATTTCCCTTGTAGGTTCTGTCACAAACTGCTTCAAAAAGCAATCTGAACTACTTCTAAAAGTCGTTAGATTCTAAATTCCCTGTCAAGAAATTCCAATTAATCTGACTAAAGTTAAAGTCCCTAAATTACTACGTTATCGTGCCTTGTGGCCTTAACAATTTCCTCCCAAAGTAGTCTCCCTTGTTCCCTATCTAAGTTTGGAGGACGGTAAATCACGCCTAAAATCAATTTTTCACACCCCTCTGAAAATTCTATCCAGACAGACTCTGTATGTGTTATTTCAGACTTTATACCCGTTTTTATGCAACAATTTAAATGATCACGGACATAGAGTGCACCCACCCCCTTCCCGATACTTCTGTCTACTTGGAACAATTTAAAACCCTGAATGTGACATTCGGCAGGCATGTTCCGATTTTTCATATTAAACCATGTCTCAGTTATTGCAAAAACATCAATATTACCCGTACTTGCAACTAATCTCAACTCGTCCATCTTATTCCTAGCACTACGACTATTGGTGTAATATACATTTAAAGACCCTCCTTTCTCTTTACCCTTCCTGCTCATTTCTGTTTTCCACTATACCTATTACTGTCCTTGTCACCTAGTGCCACTGGCTTTCAATATCCACCTTATTCTGCCTATTACTAGTTCCCCTAGAATTTATAACATTACTACACTGGGACTTCACTGTTTTCCCCATAACCCATACCACTAACTTTTTCTAGTTTAAAGCCTAACAGCTCCCTCCACTGCAGTTGCCAGTGCCCCCACCCCAGACCTAGATAAGTGAACCCCATCCCTGGCATACATGTCATTTCTGCCATGAAGAGGTCCCAGTTGTCAATGAATGTTACTGCATTTTCCTTACAGTATTTGTCCAGCCAGCAATTGACACCAATTGCCCTGGACAACCATTCATTCAACTCCTCTCCTTGGCAAATACCACATATGACAGGGTTCCCCCCCTTCTTCCTAATTCTGTCTATTGCTGACCTATAGCTGCTAATCAGCTCCTCACTCCTACGTCTGCCAACATCGTTGCCTCCAGCACTGAGACAGATAATAGGATTGCTCCCATTACCTCTCATGATGTCGTCAGACGGCTAACAATATCCTTCATCCCAGCCCCAGGATAACACACCCTCTGCCTCCTATTCCTATCCTTAAGACAAAATTCCCTATCCATAAACTTAATCTGACTATCCCCAACTAAAACAATGTTCTTACCTCGACTGGCGGTGTGCATGACGTTCTCGACGGTCTTTGTAGAGATGGTCTTCGCTGGGATGTCTTCACATTCGTCTGATAACAAGGAAAAGAGTTGCTGGTTTCACAGCAGTCTCCTGGACCTTCTTCAACTTCAGCTTCGTCCCTTCAGATTCGACTAGCATCCATTCGTTGGTCTGATCATCGGCGACATTGTTCGGGGATAATCCTTGCATATACCCTTCAAACGTTGAATCTCTCTTCTAGCTTCCGTTAATTCCGCCTTCATTTGGAGATATAGCTGCTCGTAGTCGAGGAAACCATCATCAATCTCAGGTAGCTAATAACGGAAGCACAGCCAAACAAACAAACGTTCCTCTGCATGGATTACATGCATCTTTTGTGTAAATGCTGCCACGCCCTTGTGTAGGCATTCAAGACTCTACCACCCGAGATATTAAACAAGGAAGTGTTTTTGGGTATGTCCAAATGAGACCGAACTGTGGAATAAAACCACATCGATATTAAAAGATGACAACACCAAATCGGACTTCATAAAAAACATGACAGCTTTCTATAACAGTTGGGACAGTAAAAATCAGGGCCAGATGGTGCTACCGCCCCTGGTACAGATGTTGAAATGATACCCAATATATTTAAGAATGGAGAAATAAATGATGGTGACCTGAAGAGGGACAGTAGCTCTAGTGAAATAAATGACGGGAAACAGGTGTAGACAAGGACACACACAAAACAGTGGTACAAACTAGCAATACCACGGTAGATAGTAAACAAGGGATGCCCAGGGAAATACTGAAGATAAATTACCGGAAACAGTTGAAGGCTCCATTGTTAGCAATAGTAACGAAGACAGACATGAGACAGGAACACACCCACCAATGGGGAACACAGTCACAAAAAACCAGGGCAAACGGAAACCAGGCCTATGTGAATATTATGCACTTGGTATCTGCAGGCATGGAAAATCTGGAAATCAGATGGGACATGCAATTATGATCACCCCAGAAAATGCCGTTCCCATATGAAAACAGGCAAATGCAACCTCCCGTCCTGTAAGTTTTTCCACCCTGAAATGTGCCACACATCAATTCAGGAAAGACAGTGCTATAACTTATATTGCCAGGCATACCACCTAAAGGGTACGAGGCGACACAGAACATCCAGACCATGGCAAAATCAGGGTAGCCACAGCCACTCCGGAGAGAGAGGTTTTTTAGTGCCAGGAAGGAAAAAAAGCTGGCAGGAAATGACAGAAATTGTACACCAACTGCAATCATTTCTGGAGTGGAATCACAGTCAGTGGCCTCCACTCCATTACAACAGATATTAGAGCCAGGAAAAAAAGACCCCCCATACCACCAATCCAACTACATTCATCTTTGCTAATATACAGGGTCTAAAGCCAGCAACAAACAACAAGGTACCTTACATTCGTGGACTGCTTACAGAGTCAAATGCTATGTTTGCGGCTTTCACAGAGACCCACATAAGAGATCACTTGGACAATGAAATATGGATCCCGGGCTACAACCTATACAGGTGTGACAAAGTGAACAGGCAAAAAGGGGGGGTTGGCCTGTATATCACAGAGTCACTTATATGTTCAGAACTACTAAATGCCTCAAATGATGTAGTTGAAGTATTAGTAATAAAGGTCGAAAATCAAAACCTGGTCATCGTGGTTGTCTACAAGCCCCCGGATGCAACGTCCCAACAATTCCAGGAACAGCTTCTGAAAATTGACCACTGTCTGGAAAATCTTCCAGCTCCTGCCCCCAACATCTTGCTACTGGAGGATTTCAACCTCAGGCACCTAAAATGGAGGAACATTGCAAACAATGTGATAGCAGAGATAACACCAGGAGGCAGCTCAGATGAAAATTCACACATGCATGAACTTTTAAATCTCTGCACCAAGTTCACCTTAAACCAGCAAATAGTAGAGCCCACAAGATTAGAGAATACGCTGGACCTCATCTTCACCAACAATGATGATCTGATACGAAATGTCATCATATCAAAAACAATATACTCAGATCACAACATAATAGAGGTCCAGACATGAATGTGGGGAGCCCCAGATCAACAAAATGTGATCAGCCGTGGGGAAGCTTTCTCCAAATTCAACTTCAATTACAAAAACATAAGGTGGGACCAAGTAAACCAAGTCCTAAATGATATAAACTGGGAAGATTGCCTAAGCATCACGGATCCCAACCTATGTCTAGAACAAATTAACTCTGTGGTACTTGAGGTTTGCTCAAGGCAAATTCCCTTAAGGAAAAGGAGGAGAAGATGCAAACTAGAAAGAGAGGCGCTCCCTATACAGGCGAAGGCACAGAATAACGGAGCGGCTACAGGACCAATATCTCTGAAATACGTAGGAGACACTAGTCAGAGAAATAGCAAACATCAATTAAAACTAAAGGAATCTTATAGGAATCAAGAGACACGGGAAGAACTAAGAGCCATAAATGAAATTGAAAGAAACCCTAAGTATTTCTTTTCCTATGCAAAATCAAAGTCGAGAACAACAACCAGTATTGGGCCCCTACTTAAACCGGATGGGTCCTACACAGATGACAGCAAGGAAATGAGTGAGTTACTTAAATCCCAGTATGACTCAGTCTTTAGCGAGCCACTAACCAGACAGAAAATCGAAAACCTAAATGATTTTTTATGAGAGTGCCACAGAACTTGACAGACGCATGCCTTTCTGACATCATCACGACGTCAAATGACTTCGAAAAGGCAATAAATGACATGCCCATGCACTCCGCTCCAGGCCCAGACTCATGGAACTCCGTGTTCATCAAGAACTGCAAGAAGCCCCTATCACATGCTTTTAACATCCTATGGAGAGGGAGCATGGACACTGGGATCGTCCCGCAGCTACTAAAAACAACAGACATAGCCCCCTCCACAAAGGGGCAGTAAAGCAATAGCAAAGAACTACAGACCAATTGCGCTAACGTCCCATATCATAAAAATCTTTGAAAGGGTTCTAAGAAGCAAGATCGCCACCCATCTTGATACCCATCAATTGCACAACCCAGGACAGCATGGGTTTAGAGCAGGCCGCTCCTGTCTGTCCCAACTACTGGACCACTACGACAAGGTCCTGGATGCTCTAGAAGATAAACAGAATGCAGATATTATATACACAGATTTTGCAAAAGCCTTTGACAAGTGTGACCATGGTGTAATAGCACACAAAATGCGTGATAATCATAACAGGAAAAGTTGGTAGATGGATCTATAATTTCCTAACACGTAGAACACAAAGAGTAGTAGTCAACAGAGTAAAGTCTGAGGCAGCTACTGTGAAAAGCTCTGTTCCACAAGGCACAGTACTTGCTCCCATCCTATTCCTCATCCTCATATCAGACATTGACAGGGATATAAGCCACAGTGCTGTGTCTTCCTTTGCAGATGACACCCGAATCTGTATGACAGTGTCCACCGTTGAAGACACTGCAAGACTCAAGCAGACATAAACCAAATCTTTAAATGGGCTGCAGAAAACAATATGAAGTTCAATGATGAGAAATTTCAATTACTCAGATACGGAAAACGTGAAGAAATTAAAATCTCATCGGAGTACAAAACTAATTCCAACCACACAATACAGCGAAAAACTAATGTCAAAGACCTGGGAGTGATCATGTCAGAGGATCTCACCTTCAAGGACCATAACAATGTAGCAATTGCATCTGCTCGAAAAATGACAGGATGGATAATGAGAACCTTCAAAACCAGGGATGCCAAGCCCATGTTGACACTTTACAGATAGCTTGTTCTATCTAGGCTGGAATATTGCTGCACACTAACTGCACCTTTCAAGGCAGGTGAAATTGCTGACCTTGAAAATGTGCAGAGAACCTTCACGGCACGCATAAGTGCGATAAACCACCTCAACTACTGGGAACGCTTGAAGTTCCTAAACCTGTACTCCCTAGAACGCAGGCGGGAGAAACACATTATTATATACACATGGAAAATTCTCGATGGCTTAGTACCAAACTTGCACACAAAAATCACTCCCTACGAAAGCAAAAGACTCGGCAGGCGATGTAACATCCCCCCAATGAAGAGCAGGGGTGTCACTAGCACGTTGAGGGACAACACAATAAGTGTCAGGGGCCCAAGATTGTTCAACTGCCTCCCAGCATACATCAGGGGGATTACCAACAAGCCCCTGGCTGTCTTCAAGCAGGCACTGGACAGGCACATCAAGTCGGTACCTGATCAGCCGGGCTGTGGTTCGTACGTTGGACTGCGTGCGGCCAGCAGTAACAGCCTGGTTGATCAGGCTCTGGTCCAACAGGAGGCCTGGTCACAGACCGGGCCGCGGGGGCGTTGACCCCTGGAATTCTCTCCAGGTAGACTCCAGGTAGTAAAATATCTGGGAATCCCCTTTGACCCATGCATGTCAGGAGAACTGATAGGGAACAGTGTAGTAAAGAAAGCGAATGCCAGACTGAAGTTCCTCTACAGACAAGCACAGTGTCTACCTACTGAGGCTCGCAGGACCCTATGTCTAGCCCTTATACAATGTCATATTGACTACGCTTGCTCTTCATGGTACTCTGCCTTGACAAAAAACTGAAAGATAAACTGCAAATCACCCAGAACAAAATGGTAAGATTCATCCTGGACCTGGGACCAAGAGAGCATGTAGGCCAGGATGAATTACAACAATTGGATATGCTGAATATTAAGCTTAATCAAGTTTATAAAATTGCTCACAAACAGTGTCCAGAATATCTTGCTGCCAATTTTGTCAAGGCTGGGAACCAAAGCAGTCATAGTACTAGGGGGAGAGAGCACAACTTTGTAGTACCCACAGTCAGTGGCCAGGCTTCAAACACCTTTTATTGTACAGCAATAAAGGAATGGAACAGACTGCCGGCACATGTCAAAACCAGTCATAGCATGAGCCAGTTCAAGAAGAGAGCCAATAGGTACCTAATGAATGTAGCGACAGAAAGGGAGGAGAATGATTTTTTATTTTTTTAGCTAACAATCATTTAAATTTAAATAACTCTTTTTACCTTATTCCTAGTATATATCCTTTATAGTATAATAACATGTATCTACTACAGTGTATAATATTAAGGCATTAAATGGACCCCAATGGAAATAAGTCACTCTGTCTGACTTTTTGGGTTATGCTAGGTTCTCTACACATATGCTGCTATGTATGATAATCTATGTAAATGTATTTGTGTATACCTGAATAAACTTACTTACTTACTTACTTACTTACTTACTTACTTACACTTGGCAGTGCCAGTAAGTAATATCTTGCTGCCAAATCCAATTTTCAGTTTATATTTTTTTCTTCAATTGTTTGTTGGCGGATGTTAATGAAACATTGATATGACAATACGACATGTACGCTTATTCAAACAAAAACAAAAAATTAACGAAATCGGAAGACACGGCCCGGGTCTTTTCCAGATGGTGACCCGGCCTTGGCTCCCTGTCTTGGGAGTGTCTGAGACCTATGTCTGTCATGGGAGGAGATACAAGTACCTCCTCATCTTCTGGGACCAGCTGTCCCCAGGCCTAGCCCCATTCCCCGCCCTCACGGGACTCGTAGGGAGAAGCTAGGCCTCTGGTCTGCCATCTTCTCCGCCCCAGGAGGACTCGTGGGAATGGCAGTCTTGTGAGATCACATTTTCCAGACGATGAAGTTACTCGGTTAACATTGGATTCGGAATCTGACATATTAAGGTAAAACCTAATGATAACCTTATTTAGAAATCTTTTGCTAACAGGCCATTACTTGCTAAAGTATCCAGAGGATTTGATCCAATGCAAATTCAACGTGGCTTAATGTTCTAAATGAAGATATCAAACAACAGTGGAAAAATTAAGATTAAGCACAGATAATTTTAGACTGTCCTTGTTAAGCAACATGTTAAGTACTACGTGATACATTGTATCCCTGAGCAGCCAGCTGCGTACTGTCACAATACTGAATCTACTCGTCTTATGTCAGAGACTAAGAAAGCTTCAGTCAACGAGCAAATATTAACAAAAGTAGAACTGACCGTCATCCAAATTGGACTTAAATTGGCTGCTGAGTTGAATTAAATTAGAGATAAATTTAGCACTTAGGTGTACATATTCTATCACATTCCCGGGCGGAAAATTCCTCTGAGCTCTTATCGAGAGGATAAACTAAGAAATTATTGCGCAGTATTATCAGTGCGTAGTGGATGATGGTGGATGAAAAATAAAAACAATTGGCCTATACAAAACGTTCATACAGAACCTGAAGCTGCTGTTACGACCAATCAAACTGACCATCGTAAACTAGTCAATAATCTTACTATATATTTCTCCATAACGTTTGAACAATAGAATGAAGGAGCAGAATAGCAGGCTTTCTGGTTCATAAGAACATAAGAACATAAGAATGGAGGAACACTGCAGAAGGCCTACTGGCCCATACAAGGCAGGTCCTTATCAAAACCACCACTACCTAAGAATTTATTCCCGTACTCACGACACCAATCAAACCCAGCCCCTCCCACTCATATATTTGTCCAATCTCTTTTTAAAGCCACCCAAGGTCCTAGCCTCTATCACCCTACTCGGAAGATTGTTCCACGCATCTACAACTCTGTTTGAAAACCAGTACTTGCCTATGTCCTTTCTAAATCTAAATTTATCCAATTTAAATCCGTTATTTCTGGTTCTTACTTGGTTCGATATCCTCAGTATTTTAATAATATCTCCTTTATTTATGCCTATCATCCACTTGTACACCTCGATGATATCTCCTCTCATTCTACGTCTCTCCAGAGAGTGGAGATTCAACGCTCTAAGTCTGTCTTCATACGGGAGATTTCTTATACTGTAAATCATTTTAGTCATTCTTCTTTGTATGTTCTCCAACGAATCTATATCCATCCTGTAGTAAGGAGACCAAAACTGAGCTGCATAATCCAAATGAGGTCTCACTAGTGATGTATAGAGCTGTAAAATAACTTTTGGACTTCTTAATTCCAACCCATCTTGCTTCTATACTAGTTCAACTTATTTTTAAAACTACCCACTGGTTAAGTTTCAGTAACTTATCATGACATTATTGTACTCATCACTTTACTCACGAACACGTATATTCTTATCTCCTTTCAATATATAAATTTATTCAACTTGATATCATTATTTCTAGTTCTTTCTTGATATTATATTCTCTTATTCAAAGTATTCTATTTATATCTTTTTTATGCTTGTGTTTCACTTTCTTTTTAACACACTCACCGTCTCCCACCGAGTCAGGGTGACCCAAAAAAAAAAATACTTTAACCATCAGTCAGTCACTGTCTTGCCAGAGGCGCGCCGATACTACTGGAACTATCCTCACCCTCCTTCAGAGTGCAGGCACTGTATTCCCACTGCCAGAACTCAGGCCCGGTTAACCTGTTTCCCTGAATACCATCATAAATGATAACTTGCTTACAGTCTAACAGCTCATCAGGTTCCAAACACCATTTGTCTTCACTCCTAACACACTCACACACGCCTGCTCGATGTCCAAGCCTCTCGTATGCAAAAACCTCCTTTACTCCAGGGTCTACCTACCCTCCTGGTAGGTAGACCCCCTCCTCAGCTTTTCCTAGGGCGACACATTCCCCTCCTACCCTCCACTACAGATTTATTTACCCTCCAAGTCATCCTATTTGCTCCATCCACCTCTCAATGTATCACTTGTATACTTTAATATTATCTCTTCTTATTGAACCTGTTTCAAGACAGTGTTGCTCCAGGGGGTTCAATTTATCTCCAGGAAAAAAATATATTTTACAGTGGATTAATTTTATCATACTTTTCTATATATTCGTCAATAAAAATATATCCAGTATGTAACAGAACTGAGCTGCATATTCTAGGTGAGGTGTTAAAAATAATATATAGAACTCTAAAATGTTCATAGAGCTCCTGTTACTAATATTTCCATATACACTTTCAACCTTATTACACTTGATAAGAGGCTTATTACACTTGATAAGAGGCTTATTACACTTGATAAGAGGCTTATTACACTTGATAAGAGGCTTATTACACTTGATAAGAGGCTTATTACACTTGATAAGAGGCTTATTACACTTGATAAGAGGCTTATTACACTTGATAAGAGGCTTATTACACTTGATAAGAGGCTTATTACACTTGATAAGAGGCTACTGTCTCTTTTTCATGACTTCCAAGTCATATTCACATACCATAATATATTAAGCTTTAAATCCTATAGTTAGTAAATTTTAGGATTTTCATCCACAATGAGCTAAATTCGCCTCTTTTCAGAAAATGACATTAGATTGTCCTACACTTCCTACATTTCGATGTATCGTCCTCTGAATATATTGTTCGTCTTGTTTTTGTATCATCAGAAAATTTACTCATATCACATTTTTATTCCCAGGCCAATATCATTAATTATGAATAACACTACACAAAGCTGATTGATCGTTGTGGAATACCTCTTGTGACAGGTCACCACTCTGATTTCACCCCATTTATGCAAACTCGGTTTCCTCTCTTTCAGCCAAACTTAGAGCCATGAGAGAAGCTTTCAGTCATCCAATATCACCGCTGCCGATCCCTTTAACAGTCTTTTGTGTGGCACTCTGTCAAAAGCCTTTCTTAAACCTCAGTAAACAGCTCTGTATTATTTAGGGTTCTCAGCCGTAAATGCCTTAAGTAAATTTGTAAATCCGTCTTGAGACACCTTAATTAATTAATGCTCGTTGAGATGGCATTGGATTGAATCGGTAATCATTAATTCTAATAGGTATCGTAGTACTAAGATCAAGAAAATTGGTCGGTAAATTGATGGCTTTGATTTATCCACTGATCTGAAGAAACAAATTACTTTTGCAGTCTTCCACATCTGCACAACACCATTGAAAGCAGTTTATTGAACAGCAAAGTAAGCATCTCACCAAATTACATTTTCTATCCCCTACGTATCTTTCAAAACCCTAATTAGGATGTATTTTTTAAATTAAAATCATTGATTAAGGAAAAGTTTCTTAACAAGGGTTTACTGATAGAGAAGTTAAACTTGTAACTAGACAGTCAAGAAATTAAGGGAAGGGATAAATTACTTAATGAGGCTTCGTCAGAGTGAGCCAAACATTCTATCTTGCTCCCAAAATATCACACATTCACTCAACAGCAAATAATACTCACAGTAATGTGGTGTACGGAGGGTCAGGGAGAGGTGTAGGTTTAATTTACTCATGTTACCGGGAATATAAATGGAGAGGATTTCGGGGGTCGACGCCCCCGCTGCCCGGTCTGTGACCAGGCTTCATGGTGGAGCAGACATTCTCAATTCTTCACGGAAAACTGTGTCATTCACTGTAATTTGTCAATTTCATGTCATGACTCACCTGTTTCTCTTGCCCAGTAAAAAGATACATTTGTAAATTTGATGTCCCTGGCGTAGTTTATTGTGGATCAAGTATTTTTATCTGGTACTTAAGACAGCGTTCCTCTCAAAATTTATGTACGTCCATTGATGTGCGCTACTACTGCTTGGACTGTTTAATTAGAAGTAACTCAAGACCAGTCTGTTGACCACATCATTAATTTTTTCTGACGATGTGCTGCCAGAAGATCTTGTGCGACCTAAATATCAGAAGAGTTCAAATAATGGAAAAAAAAATTGGCCAATTTGTAGTAGACAACAGAGTTGCCAAATGAGAAAAATGCTGTCTTTGCACAAATATGATACGTTTGGATGTTTGTCATCCCCAGGTCTTTCTGTCATAGGAACTTTTATGGAAGGATGATGGGAACATTCTCAATATGCAGAAGATCATCTTAGAAGAACTTCAAACAGTGCTTGTTATGGTGCAGAAAAAGTGTCAGAAAACTTGCTGACCTCAAAATTTATACTTATTGAATGAATGTAGGTTGAATACAGTACCAATCAACCGAGTTACATCATAGGGAGGTGTATGGAATATAATGATGGTTAAGAGTTAAGGATAAAGTTCAGGTTATTACATCATTGAGCAAAAGACAATGATGTGGAAAGATAATATCCTGCTTCTTTTGCGGGAACATTTCTACGGTGTTGTCGATCCCCATTAACAGGCTGATATCAAACTCTGGGACATGATGTTAACCGAGTCTGCCAATTATAGCACCCGGTGGCCAATGGGAGAGATGAGACATTTATCCTGATGCACAAGGTGTGATTATAAATGTCAGGTTAGTGAGTTGTGAATACCAAAGCTTTTGAACCATCAATAACTTGTTGTAGATGGAAATACATAGTATCGTCAAGGCTGAATATAATTACTCGAAGAATGAAGGTTGTACACGTGAGGAAAAATATTATGGTGACCCTCAGGAAATTTTGAAAGGTAAGATCATCAAATAAGTTGCATAATAAAAGCAGCCAGGACCCATGTTCACACTGGGTCACGACGAGGACTGCTGTTAAAGTAAGGCCAGAAGAAATTATATCGATGTCAGCGACCTCCTCCTCCTTCCTCAAAGTCTTGTCTGGCGAGAAACATAAATAATAGCAACTCAGTGAGACGTGGCGAGTATCTATCAATAAATAACTTACTTCGATTTCTCAAAATTCTCCACAACTCCGATCCACTTCCCATAATGTTCACTCTTTTATCACATTTTATTTATAGTAGTTTAATATGAGCATTGTCCGACTGTACTAATCACATTCATTATCAATTTTGTGTATTTCTCTTTAATGTGTGACTGTGTACACTAACCAATCAATAATTACTTATTTATGGTTTCAAGGGTCGAGTCCCAGCTCATGGCCCTGCCTCTAACTGCAGGGCCATGAGCTCGCCCTGAAGTTAGAGATGTATCCTGACATCTCTGTGATTCACCTCTTTCGTTAACTTCCAGATGAGCTCTCGTAAACCTGTTCCCAGACTTACGATCAGTCAATCTCTGTTCACCTTATCAAGTTCTCTGAGTATTTTGAATGTCCTTATTATGTCTTCGCAAGTTCAGCAGTTTCTTTAGGCTCTTCTCAAAGTGTGTTCCTGTAGCTCTGGGACTAGTTTTGTTGGGTACTCTTGCATTTTCTCCACCTCCAACTCGGGCGAAGGGGAAAGTTTGGTAGGTGGGATAGTAGTGTTTATGTGGGTGGGTGGGTTGTCATTTGGTGGGAGGGGGAGCGGGTTTGATTAGACCTGACAGTAGAAAATTAAAAATATTAATGCTAAGGCTAAGTTAAACATTCCCAGACCAGGCCTCGTACCTGGCCTAGTCTGGGACCAGGTCTGGTCTGGGACCAGGTCTGGTCTGGGACCGGGCCTGGTCTGGCACAAGGCCTGGTCTGGGACCGGGCCTGGTCTGAGACCGGGCCTGGGACCGGGCCTGGTCTGGGACTGGGCCTAGTGTGGTACCGGGCCTGGTCTGATACCGGGCCTCGTCTGGTACCGGGCCTGGTCTGGGACCGGGCATGGTCTGGTACCGGGCCTGGTCTGGGACCGGGCCTGGTCTGGTACCGGGCCTGGTCTGATACCGGGCCTCGTCTGGTACAGGGCCTGGTCTGGGACCGGGCATGGTCTGGTACCGGGCCTGGTCTGGTACCGGGCCTGGTCTGGGACCGGGCCTAGTATGGTACTGGGCCTTGTTTGGTACCGGGCCTGGTATGGGACTAGGCCTAGTCTGGTACCGGGCCTGGTCTGGTACCGGCCTGGTCTGAACCGGGCCTGGTCTGGGGCCGGACCGGGCCTGGTCTGGGGGACCGGGCCTGGGGACCGGCCTGGTCTGGGACCGGGCCTGGTCGGTACCGGGCCTGGTCTGATACCGGGCCTCGTCTGGTACCGGGCCTGGTCTTGGACCGGAATGGTCTGGTACCGGGCCTGGTCTGGGACCGGGCCTGGTCTGGACCGGGCCTGGTCTGATACTGGGCTTTGTTTGGTACCGGGCCTGGTATGGGACTGGGCTAGTCTGGTACCGGGCCTGGTCTGGTACCGGGCCTGGTCTGATACCGGGCCTGGTCTGATACTGGGCCTGGTCTGATACCGGGCCTGGTCTGGTACCGGGCCTGGTCTGATACCGGGCCTCGGTCTGGGCCCGGGGCCTGGTCTGGGACCGGGCCTGGTCTGAGACCAGGCCTAGTGGACCGGGCCTGGTCTAGGACTGGGCATGGTGGTACCGGGCATGGTCTGGTACCGGGCCTCGGTCTGGTACCGGGCCTGGTCTGGGACCGGGAATGGTCTGATACCGGGCCTGGTCTGGTACCGGGCCTGGTCTGGTACCGGGCCTGGTCTGGTACCGGGCCTGGTCTGGTACCGGGCCTGGTCTGGTACCGGGCCTGGTCTGGTACCGGGCCTGGTCTGGTACCGGGGCCTGGTCTGGGACCGGGCCTAGTCTGGTACGGGGCCCATGTTGGTACCAGGCCTGGTCTGGTACGGGCCTGGTCTGGGACCGGGCCTGGTCTGGACAGGGCCTGGTCTGGACCGGGCCTGGTCTGGTACTGGGCCTGGTTTGGTACCGGGCCTGGTCGGGGTCCCTGGGCCTGGTCTGGTACGGGCATGGTCGGGGTACCGGGCCTGGTCTGGTACCGGGCCTGGTCTGGTACCGGGCCTGGTCTGGTACCGGGCCACGATGTTGCTGACTCATACAAAACTTCCACACCTCCTATTTTCATATTTTTTTCATAGAAAGTATTTTAATTTTGAACACTTATTCATTGTACATTGTGTTTCTAAAATTATTTATATTCATAAGAGTATACATGTACAAAGCTGATATGCTGGCGTTAAAAAAATTGTCACTGAAAATCATTCTCTAAATACTATAATGGTATTAATTAGATCGTCTAGAAAATATTTGAGAACTGGTGGAAATTTAAGTGCTTATGTTCGCACAAGTCAATAGGTAAGTAAACAAAAGGTTTACATCTATGTTAAGATACATTATGTTAAGAGGTCGATGGCAATATTTCTGTGAGACTCTTCACCTTGACCAGACTCTTGTTCATGTTCCTATTAATTTTATCTAATAATTAGGGGTTTGTATTATGTGTATGAGTTTGAATATTGTGTTTGGGTCTGTATAATTTTTGTGGGTATAATAATGTGGATGGATTTGCAATATGTAAAAGAGTTTGTGTAAGGCTGAAGCTGGATATCGATTTCAAACCAATGTTTGACATGAGACAAATACATGTGCTAAAGTTGCTTTCCACTTGATTAGAATGATGGGAAAAAGAGGTCACATCTAAGCATCAAGCAGGTGAGAAGAAAGTGAAGGAGAAACAGGTCAGTTCACTGTGACCTAAGGTCCCAAATATTTTGTTTTGTTCTTTTTTTGTATTTTTGTTGCATACAGCACAACACTCGTGCATGACATCAACCTCATTACAGCAGAAATTTGTATTATTGTAAAACTTAATTTTGTAACAGCCTAAGTAGCGGGTTTTGGTGAAAGTGTTAGATTAAGTGTATACCACTTGAGGGAAACAACGGAAGGACAACATCCCTCACCTGATTTCCTCTTATTATCTTCTACTGTAAGACAGACTCACTGTGACGAGGTCGAAAATACGATTTAATATTGAAAAATCACACATTTTTATAATGATGAGGCAACTTTCACCTCATCCCCGTCTCTCTCTCTTTATATATATATATATATATGCAAAAATCACAGTAAACAGGTGATATCAAAATATGCAAGAAAATGAAAAATAAAGAATTAGCTTTCGTGATACTCACATTATCAAGGAACTTGATAATGTGTATCACAAGCCTGGAATTCTTCTATTTTTCATAGTGTTTTCTTATATATATATATATATATATATATATATATATTATATGGAATACCCTCTAGAACTTTACTGGGGACCCTTATACTCAGGAAGACATAAATGTACCTAAGGAAAACTCGAGTGCCCGAACTGTTTGCATATTTTTTTCTCCTACCACCCTATATATATATATATATATATATATATATATATATATATATATATATATATATATATATATATATATATATATATATATATATATATATATATATATATATATATATATATATATATATATATATATATATATATATATATATATATTGTCGTGTCGTAAGAGGCGATTAAAATGCCGGGAGCAAGGGGCTAGTAACCCTTCTTCTGTGTATATTACTAATTGTAAGGCTTTCGTTTTCCTTTTGGGCCACCCTGCCTTGGTGGGAAACGGCCGACGTGTTAAAAAACATATATATATATATATATATATATATATATATATATATATATATATATATATATATATATATATATATGCAAGACAAGCAAGGGGGTTGAAATCTTTAGCTCAAATACTTTCACACTTCTGAGTGCGTCATCAGGAGCTGTGCAATGTTACAAGGGCAACAACATTAGAAGTACGCTAAGTTTTCAGAGAGTGGCAGTGTGGAGGCACCGGTCAGTCTCTGTCTGAGAGAGGCCCATAGGGATGCCAACCACACACCGGTATCCCCCCACACCCCAGAAGGGGGCGGGTGGGGTAGGCCTCACAGTTTGCAAATAGCATGAGGAAAAATACTAGAAGATAGTTAATAGCCAGCCCTTAGCTTCTAACCGTTGGGGACAGGTCATGTGATGTAAAAAGTTACTTTACAATAGTGGATCATTACATACCTTCATTTACAACCGTCTAAATAATGAAACAGAGGGAAAAAAACCCTCATTTGTCAACCAGTGTCGCAGAACCTTCCAGAATGTTCAAGAAATACTCGCAGTGTCAGTTAATATGTCTGTGTGAATTCTCCTATTCAGACTTCCTTTCTTATGATAACTAGACTATTCTTAATTTTAATGCCATTTGTATCATTATTATCAACTATTATCCGCTAATAACATTATTATTATTGCAACCACCCATGTGTACCTTGTGGTGGTGATTGTAGAAATTAGAGACTACCTGTATGGGCCTCACCAACACTTAAATACAAATACGTAATCCCAATGGGAGATTGCCGCCAACATTATTTACCACAGTTACCCCGCGAGGCGTGTGGGAAAACTTAAGCCGCTTTTGGTCACAGCAAGCGTCTCCTCCGATAACACATACGCTCTACAATACATCTATCCTAGACCAGTATTAAAATGATAAGTAGATAGCACTAGTACATACGATGCTACTATAGTTGTGGACTGAATGTGTAAACGGACTGATTTAAAAGAGGAGGGGGATAGTACACACCCAACACGATAAGACCATCACTTACCCAATATTATTGATGCTCACTGAGATCATTGATGTACCCACATTACCTATACTATTATAACATACCTAACTGGCAGTATCAGTCTGTCATAAATAGAAAGGTTACTTAACTGTGGGTGAGGAGGTCGCATCCTTTGTCTGGTTGTTCCCCTTGTTTCGGTGGTGTGGACGTGTGAATTGCTCATTATTTTATAATTTGTTCATGATTGTAACTATGTATAAATGTAAGTAAATTTACTTACATGATTCATTACCTTTGAAACTTTGAGTTCATTACCTTTGTAACTTGCTCAGCTATCAAAACTTTGGGGCCAGTCCCTGGACCCATACCCATCCTGCACCCACAGGATGGGTTGAGGTGCATAATAGAGATATTAAACTAACTTTTGGTGTCCTGTTTGGTAGAAGTTCCTTCTTCCAGATGAACGATGGTGTCACCTGGTTTGTCCCGATTAAGGAGTCTTGGTCCTTAACACCTCTACAATCCTCGGGACGGGAAGTGCGAGGTTAATATATGGTCAGTAGGAGAATGGTGCCGAGTAACACTGCACTCATTTTCTCTTGTGATGTTAACATCATCAATTTCTCTTCAGTTCACGACGGTTTAATGTCCCACTAATTTGCACTTGTTAGTAGTCGATCCATTAAGGTCCGAAGTCGATGAGTTGGGATGCAAACGACGGCCCCTGTTCACTTCCATCATGGGGCATTGCACGTTGCCCCAACTCCACCGCACTTCCTTCTAATTCCACCACTCTATTACAGTGGTTTCCCGGACTTAACATCCAACATCATTCACTGAGAGTAATCCCGTTGCTTTTATATTACGAAGCGCTACCCCAGTATCAAGTTTGACCAAATCACGTCGATCTCTAGCGACCGCCCACGCCATTGAACCCACGCCTCCGACCGCTTGACGACAAGTCCCTTACCCACGCCATTGCCTATGCCCATGCGGTCCCCACTAGGACCCGGCGCGTACGCAGAGCTTCTCTGTTGGTTCTCTTTTACACTCAGTCAAATTTTAAACCAACAGCAACACATTAATGATACCTATTCACATTGAAAGTTTATCCAGTATAACTTTGAGAAAATACCCATATTTTCCACAGTGATTGCAACTAGTATAGTGGTTTAACGAATCAGGCTGTTGGTAATATTTAATGATGAAATAATAATGATATTAGAGGATGACAGTTGATAATAATGATAGGAATGGCATGATAATTAAAATAGCCTAGTTATTATGAGAAGGAAGCGTGAATAGGAGAATTCACATAGGCATATTAACGGACACTGAGAATATTTCCTGAATGTTCTGGAAGGTTCTGTAACACCGGTTGACAAATGAGGGATTTTTCCCTCTATTTCATTAGTGTTAATGTTGCACTTTTATAACTGTACTTTAAGCATGCCTCTGTCAAGACAGTGATGGAGTGAATGATGATAAAAGATTTTCTTTTTTGGGCCACCCTTCTTGGTGGGAAACGGCAATGTGTTAATAATATATAATATATATATATATATATATATATATATATATATATATATATATATATATATATATATATATATATATATATGTATGTGTGTGTGTGTGTCGTGCCGATTAGGTAAAACTGGTCAATTAGCAATAACTCGTTTCAAATTAAGTCCTTTCTAAAATTTTTCTTATATGTTTAAAGATATATTTTTTTCATTTATGTTAATGTAAAAATTTATAATTTTGTTCCAAGAGAAACTTTGAAAACTTACCTAACCTTATTATAACAAGCGCAATTTAATTTAGCCTAACCCATCTAAATATATTTTAGATACGTTTACAATAATTTAATAATAAACAAACACAATGAAATATATTTTTTTGTTAGGTTCAGAATGATTTTGGGAAATTATTGTATACACAAAATTTTTACTTGTCTTATATGGCAAGATGAGCGTTTATTTAAGCCAAAATCCAAGTTTTACCTAATCGGCACAACTATATATATATATATATATATATATATATATATATATATATATATATATATATATATATATATATATATATATATATATGTCGTGATTAGGTAAAACTGGTCAATTAGCAAGAACTCATCTAAAATTAGTCCTTTCTAAAATTTTTCTTATACGTTTAGAGATATATATTTTTTCATTTATGTTAATGTAAGAATTTATAATTTTGTACCAAGAGAAACTTTGAAAACCTACCTAACCTTATTATAACAAGCGCAATTTAATTTAGCTAAACCCAACTAAATATATTTTAGATACGTTAACAATAATTTAATAATAAACAAACACAATGAAATATATTTTTTTCTTTAGGTTCAGAACGATTTTTGCGAAATTATTGCATACAAAATTTTCGCTTGTCTTATATGGCAAGAAGAGCGTTGCTATTTAAGCCAAAATCGCAAGTTTTACCTAATCGGCACGACATATATATATATATATATATATATATATATATATATATATATATATATATATATATATATATATATATATATATATATATATATATATATATATATATATATATATACAGTGGTACCTCTACTTACGAGCAGTTCCCAACTCGAACAATTATGTAAGTGTGTTTTGTAGGTGCTGTTGTAAGTGTTTTTGGGGTCTGAAATGGATTAATCTAATTTTCATTATTTATTACGGGAAAAATTCCTTCGGTATCGGCACTTGAATAGCCGTCTGAACGATTAAGCTCCTAACTCGAGGTACCACTGTATATATACAGTGGTACCCCGGTTTGATGGTCCCCAAACGCGCCCTTTTATGTAAGTTTATTTTTTAAATGCTTTTGTAAATGTTTTTTTAGGGGTCTAAAAGGACTAGTCTATTTTACATTATTCCTTAAGGGGATAAATTCGTTTGGTAATGGCACTTGAACAGCATTCTGGAACAAAAAAATATCGTAAACCGGGGTACCACTGTATATATATATATATATATATATATATATATATATATATATATATATATATATATATATATATATATATATATATATATATATATATAAAACCCACTTCCCCTACCACCCCATCTTTTTTATACAAACTTTATTTCAAGACAAAATACAAAATACAATGGGGAGTAAAACAACATAGATAACAACTCAGAGCTACATGTCAAATACTTCGTCCAACTCCCGGCAGTGGGCCGCGTTCCCAGAATACTGCGGCATTTCCCTCTGGATCGCAACACTGAGTCTCTAAAAGAGGAAGCTGGTCGCCCTGTGGTCCTTGGTTTCTATGATGAGTTTTCCACCCAGCTCCTTGAGAAACTTTAGAGCACACTTGCCCCATGCTCCATGGGTCTCCGACCCTATTGGGATGAAGTTATAGCAAGAGGGAAGGTCTTCATATTTGCGGGTCTTCTGGGTCTCCCTGTGGCTGGCAGCTCCACCCCTTCGGCTAAGGAGTGTGGCAGGTAGGTGTCTGCCAATGTGGCAGCACAGGTGTAGTCCCAAGCAATCTGCTTACCATCCTTCCAGGGTAGCATGGTGGCTCCATCAGGACGCTTTTGACTTCCATCAGACCTCTGCACTTGGGGTTCCCATTGAGCTGGGCAACGGGCTGTGGCGAGGCTTCTCTTTATGATGTCATTGACCTCCTCATGTCTAGCATACTTCCCTTCTGATATGTGACACACTAGACCATGAAGTCCGAATTGGTCAGCCGTCGCCTGCCGCAAATACACCTATGTTCGGTGAGTATGGGGGCGGCTAAGCGAAGAGCAACACCAATCCGATGGCCTGTGGGTCGAGTCGAGTCCCCAGAGGAATTGGGAACAGCAAGAAGGAAATCTCCTGAGTGTGGTGCCTTCACCGCTAGGAGACGAGCTTTGTCCTTTCCTGAAGCGTTGGTGAGCATTGTGTTGGAAATTTTTTCCATGATCGGTTTGTCCCAGTGGGACTGTTTGTGCTCTTTGGGAGGAGCTGGTCTACTGGAGGAGTCTGCCAGGATGTCCACTGCACTGCTGCTTCAATGAACTTGGGGTCTTGAGCTCCCACCACACCTCTCAAACGTTCAGGGACAATCCTCTTGACTAATCCACTGGAAGCCAAACACGATGACAGAAATGCAGGTAACGCTACCTGCCTTGCTTTGCGCACCCTATACCTCCCAGTCGCACTGGGAGGGTTGCCTGCTCCCATTGCTGATCCTCTAGTGACAGATTCAGTGCCTTCTTGAAGGTTGATCTCAGGTGTGCGTCATACTCGTCAAGTGTTGGGTTTTCAAAAGAGGGTGCGCACCTCAGGAAGTAAGTGAGTCTTGGCATAGTAAGACACCTTGTGAGGAGATACAGGGCATCATGGGCATCAAGATCACTTATTCTCTCCTCCATTCTTTTCAGGTCATTCACTTTGTCCTTGAGGACAGTGTCGATGGCGTGGTGACCCAGCGGTGCTCCCAGGAGGGTACTGTTGGATGGAGTGGTAGTAGTGACTTCTGGGAGGATTGTTCGCACCGCATTGATTATTTCCTGATTTGTTGTGATAATTTCACACTTTGAGGGATTGAGGATGAGTCCTAAGGCTTCTCCTTGTGTCTTCACCCGTTGTAGGTCCTCCAACAAGGACTCCCCAGTACCTGCCAGAGTGCCATCATCCAGGTACCAGATGTTGAGCTCGCTGCGTAGGCTGGAAGTTAGTTCTCTTACTGCCAAACAGAAGAGAAGTGGAGCGAGTGGATCACCCTGCTGAACAC
This sequence comes from Cherax destructor, assembly GCA_009830355.1. Classification (NCBI taxonomy): domain Eukaryota; kingdom Metazoa; phylum Arthropoda; class Malacostraca; order Decapoda; family Parastacidae; genus Cherax; species Cherax destructor. The sequence goes on from WNWK01013727.1 coordinate 30,942, forward strand.
CCTCAGATGAGAGAATTTCATGTTCCCCAAATAAAAGAGTCGAGGGTTTGCTGTAGCCAGCTGAAATGAAGGGAAAGAGACTGGGAAACCGGTCCCGAACGGCTGGCAAGACCACATCTCTCTTCACCATATTAAAGGCATTTCTAAAGTCAAGTTTGACTACGGTTAGCGGCCAAGTCGGTCAGCGGGTGGTTTTACGGCTCCTGGTTAGCGGCCATTATTCCGGTTAGTGGGTTAGTGGTTAGCGGCCACAACCCGCCGGCTGGAGCCGCTTGCGCTTCAGTTTGTTTGTGTCTCTCGGTACGTGAGGAAGCTTCTGCTCATTCATACAAACATTTCGCTTGTTTTCCATTGTTTTTTGCCAGTGCAACTGCGAAATAAGTAACCATGGCTCCCAAGAAAGTTCCTGTGGCAAAGAGAGTGAGAAATACCATGGAATTTAAGAGAGAAGTGATTGAGAAATATGAGTGATATGCAGGTGCTGGAACTTGCCAGGATGTTTGGCAAAAACAAATCAACAATTACAACCATCCTGTCAAAGAAAGAACAAATCAAGGAGGCTGATGTTGCCAAAGGAGTAAATGTGCTTACGAAACAAAGGTCACCAATAATGGAACATATGGAAAAGTTATTGTTATTGTGGATTAAAGAAAAACAAATAGTGGGGGACAGTGTAGTGGAGTCTGTTATTTGTGAGAAGGCAAGGCCTTGGAACAAGTGCTGCTGGTAGTGAATTTAGGGCCAGCAAAGGATGGTTTGAGAGATTTAAGAAGCGTACTGGCATACACAGTGTTGTAAGGCATGGTGAGGCTGCAAGTTCAGACAAACATGCTGCTGAAAAGTTTGTACAGGAATTTCAGGACTACATAAAGAGTGAAAATCTTCAACCCCAACAAATGTTTAATTGTGACGAAACAGGCCTGTTTTGGAAGAAAATGTCCAACAGGACCTACAACACGCAGGAGGAAAAGACACTGCCAGGACACAAGCCTATGAAAGACAGGCTAACTCTCATGTTGTGTAGCAATGTTAGTGGGGATTTCAAAGTGAAGCCTTTACTCGTGTATCACTCTGAAACTCCCAGAGTGTTCAAGAAACACAATGTTCACAAGAAAAGATTGTGTGTGGTGTGGAAATAAAATCAAAATGCATGGGTCACAAGGTCAATTTTCAAAGATTGGGCTGATGATGTGTTTGGCCCAAGTGTGAAAAAATACCTTCAGGATAACAATTTGGGACTCAAGTGCCTCCTGGTACTAGACAATGCTCCTGCACATCCTCTAGACTTACAAGACCAAATGTCTACGGACTTCAAATTTATAAAAGTGAAGTTCTTGCCTCCTAACACCACTCCTCTTCTCCAGCCCATGGTCCAGCAGGTCATTTCTAACTTCAAGAAACTGTACACCAAAGCAGTGTTTCAAAAGTGCTTTGAAATGACCTCAGATACTCAATTGACCCTTAGAGAGTTCTGGAAGAATCACTTCAATATCTACAACTGCATAGGCCTTATAGGTAAGGCTTGGGAGGGAGTGACTTCCAGGACTTTGAACTCTGCTTGGTGACCACTGTGGCCGGATTGTGTCCAACAGAGGGATTTTGAAGGATTTGCAGCTGACGACCCTGTGCCTGTTGTGGAAGATATTGTGACATTGGGGAACAGCCTGGGGTTGGAGGTGAGTGGTGAGGATGTGGAAGAGTTGGTGGAGGACCACAGTGTAGAGCTAACCACTGCCTTGACAACTAAACTTTCCTTTATTATATCAATTCAATATAAATGTAGTTGAATAATAACTTTTAACCAAACTATTCCAGATACCATCAAGAATAACTATTTATTAAATCAGTAAAAGGACAGAATAGTTTTCCAAGTAATTTTCTTGATACATTGGTAAACAACTGAACAATCTTGTAATGCCGTCGAAAATGCTGTACCTGCAGAAGAAACATCAAGTAGTATATATGTTGTTCTACCAGTCACTGGGAATTATAGTTACAGTGTTGGAAATATGTAAAATAAATTGCTTACCTGGAATTTACCTGGAGAAGGTTTCGGGGGTCAACGCCCCCGCGGCTCGGTCTGAGACCAGGCCTCGTGGTGGATCAGGGTCTGATCAACCAGGTTGTTACTGCCGGCCGCACGCAAACTGACATACGAACCACAGCCTGGTTGATCAGGTGCCTGTCCAGTGCCTTCTTGAAGACAGCCAGGGGTCTATTTGTAATCCCCCTTATGTATGCTGGGAAGCAGTTGAACAGTCTTGGGCCCCAGACACTTATTGTGTTGTCTCTCAGTGTACTCGTGGCGCCCCTGCTTTGCATTGGGGGAATGTTGCAACTCCTGCCGAGTCTTTTGCTTTCATAGGGAGTGATTTTCGTGTGCAAGTTTCGTACCAATCCCTCCAGGACCTTCCAGGTGTATATTATCATGTATCTCTCTCGCCTGCGTTCCAGAGAATACAGATCAAGGACCTTCAACCGTTCCCAGTAATTTAGGTGAGTTATTGTACTTATGTGTGCCGTGAAAGTTCTTTGCACACTCTCCAGGTCAGCAATGTCGCCAGCCTTGAAAGGGACAGTTAGTGTACAGCAGTATTCCAGCCTAGAGAGAACAAGCGATTTGAAGATAATCCTCATGGGCATGGAGTCCCTAGATTTGAAGGTTCTCATTATCCATCCTATGTAATTTTTATCTCCAATATTCTCCTCGCATTGTCCTTATGAGTAGGTGTGCTTTACATAGGTTTCTTTAACTTTAAAGATTTGATTCTTGATGTCCTAGAGTCGTCTATTGTAAATCAGTATATGACTATGAGATGTAAATCTCACTACATTGGTAAGACGACGAGGCAGCTCAGAGTCAGACTTGTTGAACAAATGGGTAAATGTTTTAGGAGAGGTCATGTTCAGCGATGAGGGAACATGCGCATGCACACCACCACCCAATGAGCGAGGTATTTAAATGTGTTACTCAGTTACCTTAAAGACATGGAGCTCAATATTGCAGAAGCTCGTCGCAATATCTACCAACAAAAGCTCTTATGAGAGCTCCTGCAAGCTTTTGTGTTTAATTATATGGTAATTTTAATTTTAACCTTAGACTTAAACAATGTCAAATGGTTCCTACAATTTTTATTTTTGGTGATTCTGTAAGTTATTTTTTCTCTTTGTAGACTTGAATATGAGAATACAAAGTCTCGAAACGTTCCCAAAAAGTGAGTTTCTTTGCCCTATTGTTGGTTCTACAATTTCCAGTAAGACTAAGCTTTCCATGTCACCATTATATATATATATATATATATATATATATATATATATATATATATATATATATATATATATATATATATATATAATGTGTGTGTGTATGTGTGTGTGTGTGTGTGTGTGTGTGTGTGTGTGTGTGTGTGTGTGTGTGTGTGTGTGTGTGTGTGTGTGTGTGTGTGTGTCGTACCGAATAGGTAAAACTTACGATTTTGGCTTAAATAGCAAGGCTCTTCTTGCCGGATAAGGCAAGCGAAAATTTGTGTATGCAGTCATTTCGCAAAATTCATTCTGAACCTAACGAGAAAAATATATTTCAATGTTATTGTTTATTATTAAATTATTGCAAACTTATCTAAAATATATTTAGTTGGATTAAGCTAAATTAAATTACGCTTGTTATAATAAGGTTAGGTAAGTTTTCCAAGGTTCTTTTGGAACAAAATTGTTGATTTTTACATTAACATACATGAGAAAATTTATCTTTAAACGTATAAGAGAAATTTTAGAAAGGACTTAATTTTAATTAAATGAGTTCTTGCTAATTGACCAGTTTTACCTATTAGGTACTTTGTCCCGCCCCGTTGCAAGACAACGTTCACTATGCTCTAACCATTGGACCACCACGAAGTAGGATTAATGGTCCAATAGTTAGAGCATCGCTAACGTTATCTTTCATCTCACGGGGCGGGACAAGGTGATGCAGGATCGAGTCTCGGCCAGATGCAGTTTCGTTAATGATTCACAATCACCTGTTTTTTGATTTCACATGTGTGTGCATGATTCTCCTCTTATATGTTTGTATCTAAGACTCACATTTTAGCAGCTGATAAGTTACACATAATCAACTCGCGTGGGTGGGATTCAAACACAAGGCGTGTTAGTTATAAAATTAGCATTATTGTTAATTTACTGTTGAATTATTGCTCTGAAAGGGTCCGAATCTCACCCGTTCCATAAGTTACTTACAATTTTGTTATCACTTCACATACATTATCAAAATGAGATAATGAAAATGCTAAAATAATCTCCTCAATGACGTGGGTGCCACACTGACCTTATGTCATACAGTTGTCACGGGGCACCACCCACAAAGTGAGTGTTGGTCAGACGCCTCCGGCTCCACAGATTGACTCAAGAGACGAGGGTCAAGGTGTGGGTTCCATGCTCCTTCCTACCAAGATTATGGAACGTATGGTCAACCAGAACATCTTTGATGACATCATTCATGGTATGTTGACAATAAGTTTAGTTGTTAAGTTAAATTTTTTGACTAGTTATTGCAACATATTTCTTAGATTTTTGTCTCATATTTATTGTAACTCACATATCAGCTTTCTCTTTTAATGTAGTAACCAGTGTAGCTCATAAAATAGATTTTTTGGTTACAATATATAGTAAAATATTGTCCTATGTATACAGAAACAAAGGAGTTAAGCTAAAATAACCTGTTTAGTTAATGGAATAACACATTAGAACTGTCCTTTTCAACGCTTCAGTCTTTCTTTCATGGGATCCTCTCTCACGATCCGGGGCAAGTTATTCAGATTCAGATTTTTATTTCTTTGCAAGTTAACAATGTGATTGACAAAGGTAGTTTACAGTGTGTAATTACAATAATGAGTAACAGTGCAAACAGCCACTATCATGCCTTGCCATTACGGGCTGACTAAACTTAATGGTAACAAACTACTTAATACTAGACAAACAGATCATAGTTTGTTAAAGTTTTACATCTGTTTTTATATATAGCAAACAGTAAAATGACTCAAATTACAATATGGGAATATTACAATGGGACGAGTTGAAAGTACTTTACAATATGAGATTGTTACAATTGAGTATAAGTCAGAACAATTTTGTGTAGGTATTGATTTTATACAATGAATACTCTCTAGAAATTTTAAATACAAAGTTTTTTGTAATTTAATTTTTTTAATGTGTTTAAGTAAATGATTGTATCAGAATTATGATAGCTGATAGCTTGATAGCTGAGGTAGTAGGCTTGGCTTGATAGCTGAGGGAGTAGGCTTGGCTTGATAGCTGAGGTAGTAGGCTTGGCTTGATAGCTGAGGGAGTAGGCTTGGCTTGATAGCTGAGGTAGTAGGCTTGGCTTGATAGCTGAGGGAGTAGGCTTGGCTTGATAGCTGAGGGAGTAGGCTTGGCTTGAGTAACTAGGCTTCTCTGTGAGAGAGACCCTATGTACATAAACTCTATTCTTAAAATTCCGGAATACTCTATACATATTCAATATGTAACTATACCTAGCTCTGCTTGGTGCATGATCTCTGAAGGATCGCTGGTTAAGTGGTTAAGGCAATTTGAACGTTGTTCTGTCTCTTGAGGCGGAAGAAGGTGTCGAAGGATCCAATCCCGGGTGGCTGCAATTTGGTAAATGTTTCAATACCACTTGTTTCGTGGTTTCGTCATGTCGTTCACATATACCAGAAACAGCACCGGTCTTAGGACTGACCCCTGTGGAACCCCGCTCGTCACAGGCGCCCACTCTGACACGTCATCACGTACCATGACTCGCTGTTGCCGTCCCTTCATGTATTCTCTGATCTATTTCAGTTCCTTCCCCGTTATACCTGCCTGATCCTCCACCTTCTGCACTTATCTCTTTTGTGGAACTGTATCAAAAGCTTTATTACAGTCTAAGAAAACGCAATCTACCCACCCTTCTCTCTCTTGTCTTACTGCTGTCACCTTGTCATAGAACTCTAGTAGGTTTGTGACACAGGATTTTCTGTCTCAGAGTCCGTGCTGGTTATCGTTTATAAGCTCATTGCTTTCTAGGTGATCCACCACTCTTCTCCTGATAATCTTTCCATGACTTTGCATACATATCAATGACACACTGATCTGTAGTTTAATGATGAATATCTGTCTCCTTTTTTTAAAAATGGGACTACATTTGCGGTCTTCCATACCTCAGGTAGTCGCCATGTTTCGATAGATGTGTTGAAGATTGTTGTTAGTGGTACACACAGCGCCTCAGCTCCCTCTCTCAGGACCCATGGAGAGATGTTATCTGGTTTATATTTACGTGTTTTAAATAATTTTCCATGTTTTCCTATTCTTCAGAATTTAACTGAACTCTCTGATATATTGAGGAGGATCTATTCGTAAGAATTCACACTTACTGTTGTTTAAAATTGCAATGCGTCAGTAGTGCTTCATTCATAATTTACAGGGGTAAAGACATGCTATCCTAGAGGCACACGATTGTTGCAATTCAAACAGAAATAAAACAGTCAGATCAGTTCAATAAGTATTTTTTTTTTCATGATTTAATTCCCAATAGACTTCAAGTACTGGGAGGACACTAGCGATGACTTTAGACCACTTGAAGGTTCCCTACTGCCACTCTGGAAGTTTACTAGTCACAAGACCCGTGACCTAATGGTGGCTGACATCTCCTGGAGCCCAACCTACCCAGATCTCCTGGCTGCTGCTTACACTCCAGGTGAGGCTTGTTTACTGAAGCCTTCCCAATAGAGACGTTTGGGTTAATAACTGAACTTAAACGTGCTCAGCCTATATTGATCTTGATCTGATTAGTGCAGCTCACACACACGAGCTGTATCCCAACCCGACGCTGAATTTGTGACGTGAGTAGTAGTGGTACTCATGAATATTAATGTAGTACACGAGACTCGATACCCATTATAAGATAATTTCTCATAAACCTTAGTTTTACATTAAATTTAAGCAATGTATCTCTCTGGTCACCACTGTCAAGGTAATAATACTGAATGCATGAGGGGCGCTGAGCGTCCTGAGGAAGGTATTCCTATATTGCCAACCTCTTATAGCGTCACTGCACACGACGGGAAGTACACAAGGCAGTCATTAAGTTCTTAAGGGGCAAATTATAAAATTGTGTGTGGAAATATTTACTGTAAGTTTTTGCATGTGTATTAATATACGCATTCGAATATGAATGTGTGTATATCTCTACAAGTGTGCATATTCAAGTGGGAATGTTTGTTGAATGTTTGTGTTTTTGTGACTCATGCATGTGTGTGTATGTATATGTATGCATCTGTATGTGTGTGAGCTTACATGCTTAAGTGTTCCTAAATATGTATGATTCTATATAGGGATTTGTTCTTGTAAATATGAATAAAAGCGAATGTGAATAAGAGCTATGTGTGTATGCATAATCATACGTGTGAATACATATATTTTTGCATGTGTATGTGCATGTTTATATGCTTTTGTATGTGTATGTATGTTTATGTGTTAATATATACTGTAGGTATATGTATGTGTAGTATATGCATATGTATAATATGTGAATATTTTTAAACTGAAGTTAAGTTAGGCAATTTCTGCAGTGTTCAATATTTACAAAAAAATATCAGTGTTTTCAAGAATATTGTCCTTTCCCTTTTATACAATGTAAACCACTAAACTGATATTAATGATTCTCATGTAAGTTATTCTACTATGAAAAGACGAACAGTACATTACAACATTGTTTTATTAAGTACATGCAGTTGAACTCGAATATTATTAAATTTTGTAAGAAAAACGCTATGAACTCTACTAAAATAATAAATTTTCCTATAAGAAAAACTAATGTTGAAAGTTTTAAGTCAGCCATAAGAAGCGTCCTTGAGATATAATACAGAATCGATTTTTTTTTTAAATTTAGGCTGTATATTTGCAAAACTTTATCTAAAGACTAAATCTGCGGGTTAATTTTATATTTGAAAAATGCAATAGCCATTCAAGACAGAAGACGTTCAAAAGAGTATATTTAACAAAATTTAGAGAGAGGAAAATTCCACACTATTATACACAAAAGTGACGAACACGTATTTTCAAATTTCAATAATAGTCTCAGTTTTCCTGTATTTAATGTATGAAGGCAAGAGGAGAGGCTTAAGAAATTAAACACATTCCAAAAGTACTTAAGTATCCTCTGTTACATTGACAAAAGGTCTCATGCAAACGCTGAAACATTCATTTAACTTTATATTACAAAGGCATAATTAAAGAGTATATAGTATCTGGCGGTTAGATAGTTACGAGTAAATAAACAACCAAGAAGTATACAAGGCAGACACAAGGAGTCCTGGTTGAGGACCCGTATATTTACAGTCTCTATATATATTTCCAAAATTTACAGTGTGTGTGTAACAGAGCAACAAGTAAGACCTGTAATGTAAAGTGAAAGAGAGAGATAGAGAGCAAGAGAGAGAGCAAATTTAAGTATGCTCATTGTCGTTGATTCATATGCTCATAAAGAGGGAATCTAGTATTTATTAATTACTCAGGAGGTAGTGAGAGACTTACCTCTGGACTAGGGTATAGGTATAAAGTCAACGCATCTGGAGTTCAACCCCTCACTCTGATTGGTTGATGTTTATGAATGGTAGTTATTCATGTACAGGCGTGGAGCCCTCTCCATTTCCTCGTCCCATTTATATTCCCATCATACTTACCTGGCACAGGAGATACCGTGATCACGAAGGCGGTTTTCCCAGGGCGAGGCTCACCATTGCACAGCACAACCTTTAGTTTCAATATGGCGGCGACGTACCGGAGGCGGATAAACACTGTGTGTATTGAAGTGCTGGTGGGAGCTGTCTACCCGTCCAATGCAGAAGTATTATTGCCTGCCATAATTCGGGACGCTTATGGAATACCCACGGAAGATTTATATGGAGTAGCACTAAATGGAGCCTCTAGAGTATTTGTGAAATTTGTGACAAGTGGAGCATATGAACGAGTGGTTGATACTTACCAGGACAAGCGAATGGTCGTTCGTGAAGGCTTGGAGGTGAGGTTAAGGGACGTGTCGGCTACGTACGTTTGGATTAGAGTACGTAATTTGCCATTTGAAGCCGATGCTGTTGATGTGAAGAGAGTCTTTCAGGCATATGGAGTGATACATGCCGCTAACATCGGGAGGTGGACCCAGGGGGCCTATGCTGGTATGCCGGAAGGGTCGGTCAGTCTCAAGATGACATTGAGGAGACCAATACCTTCGTATGTTCTCCTGCCGGAATTCCGTACTCAAGTCTATGTTACGTACGTGGGGCAGGTGCGAACGTGTAGGCTATGTGGGCAACCGGGGCATATGGCACTGGCGTGTGATCGACGGGGGATACCAACCCAGCGACAACATGGTGCAACGACGCAGGGTCAAGGGGAGACGACATTGCAGGATGAGGCTGTACATCAACAGGAGCCAGCAGCGACGGGTGAGCTGATTAGTACTGGCAAGTGGAGTGACGTCGTGGAGGAAGAGGCGGAGGTGGTTGTATCACTGCCACCGGTGACGCAGCCAGATGAGGATCGTGGCTCCCAGGATCGTGAGGTGCAGAGGGAGGATGACGTATTGGTTGACTTATCTGGACCTCTTTTGGATGATTTACAGAAGATGCTAGATAGCCCAGAGTCGGTGGTAGACGACTATGTGGAGGGTACCTTACCGGAGATGGTGGCAATGCCAGGTGAAGTGCTGAATGGGCGTGTAAGTATGGAGGCAGGTAATGGTATGGATGATCAGGTGCAGGTGTGTGTGGTTGAGGCTGAGGTACATAGGGGCGTGTCGGATGTGGGTGGTGAGGAGGCTGGTGAGGTTATGGAGGTAGCGGAGGGATCCCGCAAGAGATCCAGTGGATCAGTGGAGGATGACGTGTTGACGCCAGCTCAGAGAACCGGCAAGAAATTATGGACAGATGTGGCTAAGGGCGGGGAAGGCGGGGTTAAGGGTAAAGTCACGGGCGGAGAGGAGGGGTAATGGTGGGGAGGACTAGGGATGAAGCTAGGTGGGTCTAGATTGGTGAAGCATCGTGGGAAGCCTCCAATGAAACCTTCAAGTGTCTCTGTATGAACGTTAATGGCCTTCGGGCAGAGGTTAAAAGGTTATGGGTGGAAGCGACTTTAAGGAGAGAAGGGATTGACGTAGGCTTCTTACAGGAACACAATTTTAAGTGTGGTAGGGAATTGTTGCTAAAGGGTTATAATTTATACACGGGGAGTACAGTGAATCTCAAGGGTGGGGTGTTGGTGGGAATTAGGAGACCAGCCCTTTTAGTATGAGGTCTTGGGAGGAGTTAGGGATGGGAGGATTGTGAGGGTTGATGGGGTATGGGGAGACATACCTGTTAGTTTTATTGGGGTTTATATGCCTGCTACCAATGTACGGAGTGTGAAGGAAGCTTTTGTGCGCGATTTTTAGTTTACGCTTTACGGGCTTACCTGAGGTGGTAATAATAGCAGGTGATTGGAACTGTATTATTCGGAAGCGTGACGTAGAGCCTCGGGGTTCGGGTTGTGAACTAGCAGTTTTGAGGGATGTGTTGGGGGCGGTGGGAGTCAAGGATGTGGTTGTTGGAAGGGATGCTTTGGTGGAGCATACTTTTTAGGAGAGGATATGGGCACGACTAGATAGGGTTTATGTAGCATCAGGTATAAGTGTAGGAGAAGTGCGTCTTCTAGATGTTGGGTTCTCTGATCACCGTGGTGTAGTGGCGGTGTTGAGCTGGGATGGGGCTGTCAAGATATATCCGGGTCAATGTAAATTGAATGTTCGATTGTTACAGAGGGATGGGGATAGGGATGCTTTTGCGGACTGGTGGGGAGGGTGTGGGGAAGGGGCAGAGGGATGAGGGATGAGGTGAGGTGGTGGTCGTCACAGGCGAAGGAGGCAGTGAGGGATTATTATAGGAGGGCCGGAGTGAGGAGGCAGGTTATAGGTATGGTCTGCAACGTTATTTAGAAAGTCAGCTAAGGTCTTGTTATGTAGGGGAGGGGAGGAGGGGGCATCAGGCAGAAATTAGTATGCTACGTGGGAGGTTAAGGGACATACAAAATGATAGATTTCATGCGGTTAGGGTCAGGTGTCAATTGGATGAGGTTTTATGGGGAGATAGGCCCTCGGGCACTGTTTTGAAGAGGTTTAGGAAAAGGAGGAAGGGTATGATTATCTCGTCGTTGAAGGTTGAAGAAGATATGGGAGGGTATCAGAAAGGGCAGGTGTTAAGAACAACTGATGGCATGTGTGGGTATGCGGGATGTTGGTTTCAGCAAAAGTTTAGGAGAGTGGTTGGGAGTGAGGCAAGTAGAAGGATCATTTTGGAGGGGATACAGGAACGTCTGGGGGAGGAGGATAGGAAGGGGTTAGGAGGACGTATAACAGAGGCGGAAGTATGGCAGGCAGTGCAGGGATTAAGGTTGGGAAAGGCACCTGGGGTGGATGGTTTACCGGGAGATTTTTACGTGTTACATTGGGAGGTGTTAAAGGATATTTTAGTGCAGATCTTTAATCAAATGAAGGATAGGGGATTTTTGGAGGAAGAGCAAAGGACAGGGGTGGTAGTGATGGTACCGAAGGGGAAGGACGGTGATAGGATGAAGGGGTATAGAGCTATAACGTTGTTATGCTCGGATTATAAGATCTTTGCGAAAATTCTGGCGAATCGAATAAAGAGGGTGTTGGAGAAGGTTTTAGATGAAGGGCAACTTGGTGTGCCGGGGCGAAGCATAAGGACTGGGCATAGAAGGATTAGGGAGTTTGTGGATAACAAGAGGGGAGGAGGGGTGCTAGGTTTAGATTGGGAGACTGCATATGATAGCGTAGATAGGGAATTTTTGTATGGGGTTATGTTAGGGTTGGGGTTTGGGGAAGAAATCGTGGGGTGGGTTAGGACTTTATATGACCGGGCTTTGGCAAGGGTCCAGGTAAATGGGAAGCTGGGGGTTAAGGTGAGTTATGAAAGGGGTTTGCGGCAGGGTTGTCCTCTGTCGCAAATCCTGTTTGGGTGTATGCAGGATCCTTTCTATAGACTGGTTAGGGAAGGGGTTTGGGATGGGGAGGTGGGTAGGGGTTGTGAGTCGGGCATAGTGGGTTATGTCGATGATACAACCGTCTTGGTGGGTAGTAGTGAGGGCCTATTACATGTGAATAGGATTGTGGGTATTTTTGGGGAAGCGACGGGTATGAGGGTGAATAGAGGTAAGTCAAGTTTGTTGGAAGTAGGTGCATGGGTGGGAGGGACGTTGGACAGTAGGAGCGGTTGGAAGTGCGTCGATAGGATTAAAATTTGCGGGGTGATATTCAGTCATGATAGGGAATTGGCAAGAGAATTGAATTCGGTGGCAGTGGTGGACAGAGCTATAGATAGGTTGGGAGGCATTAGGTCTACAGAAGTAACACTGTTACAAAGGGCGGTGGTGGTAAATGTTTTAGTATATAGCAAATTATGGTTTGTTGCTGCTGTATATCCTCTCCGGGAGTGTGATGTGAGAGGTTGCTTGGGAGGGTTTTTCGTTATATTTGGAGTCATGGGAGGCATTGGTTAGGTAGGGAGGTGGTGACTACTGGGTTGGGGTTGGGGGGTTGGGGTTGATACCGTTAAGTAACAGGCTTCAAAGTATTTTTGTTAAGCAAGAATATGTGGTAGGTGGGGGTCCAGGGGGCAGAAGGGTGAATGGGGTCATGCAGGAGGTACGTAGGTGGTGGCGGGGTAGGGATCTGTTGAGATGTGAGGCTATGTTGAGGTTCCTCCTTGTAGTTAGGGAGCCTGGGAGGGTTAAAGTAGGTGTGTTGGATAGAGTGGGGGGAAGGGGAGGTGTGGTGCAGGGTGCAGGTATTTATCCTATGTATAATTGGAAGTTAACGTGGCGTTGGATGAAGAAGTTGCGAATACCACCAGGAGTGCGTGAAACAGGTTATAGGTTTTTATTGGGTATTTTAGCGATGCGTGCACAGTTGTTTAGAATGGGCATTATTAGGGATGGGTTGTGTGGATCATGTGGGGTCCTGGACACGGCGTATCATACTCTGTATTTCTGTGATAGGTTGGTGGGGGTCAGGGAGTGGTTTAGTGGGGTTTTACGGAGGGTGGGAGCGGGGGGCTTGATGACCCTGAGGGCTTTGTGTTTGGACGTGGGGGCTTTTCCAGAGGACGTGGGAAGGGCAGTAGTTTACTTGGTGGTTGAGTATATACATATTGTGTGGGTAATGCGGGAGGCTCCCGGAGCACAGCGTATCCGAGCGTTGGCAGCAGGTATATATAGGTCTAAGTGTAGAAATCAGGTTATATATGCAGGGACATGGTGTAAAGCTTTCTCTCAGGGTTATAGGGAATTGACTATAGGTATTCTGTTGGGGAGTGAGGGGGAGGGGGAGGTACCTCATTAAAGGGCTGGTCGGAAAAAGGGGGTATGGTCAGGAGTGTCGGGACAGGGGGTGACGGCGGGTGACATGGCTAGGGTTATGTACTTTCTCTCCGGTATCACCTGATAGGGCGTCAACACGTGTCGTCCAGCAGACAGTGGTAGGAGGTCAGGTGGACATATATTGTATTGTGTGGTGATGAGGCAAGTTTTTGCAATCACATGTCTAAACAGGGTTGAACTTATGCGACTTAGAACGATCATTATGTTGTAATTTTGTTGGTCGCAAGTAATTACTGGCTTAATGGTTATAGGTTGGAGTATTAGGGAAGCAAGGTGTTTAGGGTAAGGTTGGGTGTTTTTGTACTCAAGAGTGTGTTTAGTACTATTTCGGCCTCAGCGTGAATTGGCGTGAATGTGCGTGTCTCAGTCCATTGGACGCCAGGTTGTAGGTCTGCCATAACATGTTTAATTTGTTGTTTATATACGGTGTAGGGTAAAGCTTCACGGATCTTACATTGTTAGGTTTAGTTTTCTATTTCGGTTGATGGTGAAAGCTGTGAACCGTATATTGTTTGTCTTAATTGTGATAAGTACCGTTAGCATTTTGATGTCCTTAATGTGTTATTAACATGGTTTGATGCCATAGTATTATAATAATAAAAAACATGAATGATGTTATAATTGTTAGGTTGCTGTACATATACCACAAGTATTGTATTGGTTTTGATTTATTATGCAGGTAGCTGTGTTCAGTGTTTATGTACATATTGTCCAACGTATTCATATTTCTGTAGGGTAAGTGTCCGCATCATGGCACTTACATATTTAGGTGGTTTCTTTTCTTTTTGGTTTGATGACAACCTTAGGTTAATTTTATACAGTCGTCTTAAGATAATTATATTGTTTTGAATTTTGAAGTATTTGGTGTTGTAACATTATATTTCATTTTGTATTGTCACTGTTTTGACTAATAAAATATAAAAAAAAAAAAAAAAAATTCCCATCATTTTTCTGTCTCTGATTTCACTATCACCTTAGTTATTTCCCTTCTCATCTCCCAGATGTCCAAGTGGCCTGATATAGATTCTTCAGGGAACCTCTTTGCGTAGAATGACTAAATTAATACATAGCATTAGAAATCTTCCTTACGAAGAAAGATTGAAGACCCTTAAATTACATTCACTTGTAAGACGTAGAATGAGGGGAGACATGATCGAGGTATACAAGTGGAAAATGGGTATTAACAAAGGGGATATAAATAAGGTCTTGAGGGTATCTCTCCAAGAGAGAACCCGCAATAATGGATTCAAGTTAGATAAGTTTAGATTTAGAAAGGATATAGGAAAGTATTGGTTTGGAAATAGGGTAGTTGATGAGTGGAACAGTCTGCCTAGTAGGGTTATTGAAGCAAGGACCTTGGGTAGTTTTAAATTTAGGTTGGATAAATTCATGAGTGAAAGGGGTTGGATTTGATTGGGAATTGCACATGAGTAAATAAAATTATCAAAGCTTATTTCTTGGGTAGCATTGAAAATTAGGTTGAACAAATATTCTGTTAGTGGGATGGAATGTGAAGGACCTGCCTAGTATGGGCCAACAGGCCTGCTGCAGTGTTCCTCCTTTCTTATGTTTCTTATGTTCTTATGTTCTTATGTTCCCTCTCCTTCAATTCCCTCACTGTCTGGTGTTGTTCCTTCACCCAACTCCTTCCTTCTATCAGTCCTGACCTCTTTATTTCACTTCAGCACTTCCAGTTCTTCCTTCAGGATCTCCATCCTAGCCTCAGCAGCAAGAGCTCATAACTCCCACTTCTTACTCTCTGTAGATTAAACTTGCTTAGCCTTTTTCCGTCTGTGTGGTCTGTGTGTGTGTGTGTGTGTGTGTGTGTGTGTGTGTGTGTGTGTGTGTGTGTGTGTGTGTGTGTACTCATCTTGCAGAGGTCGAGTCAAAATTTCTTGGGACTTCCTGTTCACTGATCTCTTGTAGGTTCACTCTCTGGAAATAAATGGTATAAAATACCGACACAATGGAAAAATAAACACATAAGCAGTATAATGTGATCCTTTATTGACAACGTTTGCCCACGCAGTGGCTTTATCGAGTCACAGACAGATCTGTCTGTGACTCGATAAAGCCACTGCGTGGGCGAAACGTTGTCAATAAAGGATCACATTATACTGCTTATGTGTTTATTTTTCCAGGTTCACTCTCTCCTGGTTCCAAGAGCCTTATTGTACCTCTTCTTTTAGCAATGTATGGCTTCAAGATTGTTCCACTTCCTGACAACTTTAAGGCTCAAGAAATAGTTCCTAACATCCCTATGACTCATCTGAGTTTTTAACTTCCAGTAGAGTCCCTTTGTTCCTTTGTTCCATCTCAGAAAGATTCTGTCTCTGTCCACCTCGTCAATTCCTCTCAGAATTTTATATGTCGTTATCATGTCCTCCCTATTTCTGTCTTCTCATAGGATATACACCGTAGCTTGTTGAAAACATTTGCAATTATTTTCTTTTCTTTTCGTGATTGACCAGGTATGAATTCGATACTGGTGCTGCATACTCCAATATTAGGTTGACGTACACTGTATGCAGTATGTTTAATGATATCGAAATGCTCCTTATAGGTTTACCAGGCGCTCATATGCAACAACAATTATTTGGTTGATGTGCGGCTCAGAGGAGATGTGCTCAAGATATTAGTGTTTGACCCGCGAGCCTGTACTCCGTCTGCAGTCTTTATTCTTCCTCAGGATTCATGATGTTGCACTTGATTGGGTCAAATTTCAAGAACCATTTATCAGACAAGACTTTCAGACTGTTCTGAACAATCAACTTGCACATGAGGAAAAAGGTGAAAGCAATTTCTTGGATAGCACAAAAATATAGGTTGAGTGGTGGACCTGACTTAACTCAGTGGTGGACCTGACTTAACTCAGTGGTGGACCTGACTTAACTCAGTGAAGACGTGTCTTGTGTGCTCTCTGTGAATCTGAACAAGATGTCCTCTCTTGAGCAACTCTACCAGCAGCTGAAGGAAGAACTGAGGGTAGCTAAGCTTGAGATACAGCGACTGACTGAGGAAAACAAGAGGATTCGTAGTAATGCTCCTGTTGAGAATCCTCAAGCCAAGAAAGGAACCTGGACAGTGGCTGGAATGCATGGGACAAAGTTAAAGATCAAGAGGATGGATGGAGAGGTAGAATTAACGAAGAACCAGAAGCCTGTTGTGGAAACATCGAACCGATTCTCCGTGTTACCCGATGAATGTGAGTCGACTACAGGGAACATCACGAACGACACCAAGGAAGGTAAGAACATTGTTCTTGTTGGTGATAGTCAAATTAGGTATATGGATAGGGCCTTCTGCTTGAAAGATAGAAGTAGGAGACAGAGGGTTTGCTTTCCTGGGGCTGGGATGGAGGATATTGTTAGCCGTCTGGACGACATCATGAGAGGTAATGGGAGCAATCCTATTATCTGTCTCAGTGCTGGAGGCAACGATGTTGGCAGACGTAGGAGTGAGGACCTGACTAGCAGGTATAGGTCAGCAATATACATAATTAGGAAGAAGGGTGGGAACCCTGTCATATGTGGTATTTTGCCAAGGAGAGGAGTTAAGAACATAAGAACATAAGAAAGGAGGAACACTGCAGCAGGCCTGTTGGCCCATACTAGGCAGGTCCTTCACAATCCGTCCCACTAACAGAATATTTGCTCAACCCAATTTTCAATGCTACCCAAGAAATAAGCTTTGACAATTCTACCCACTCATGCGCGAGACCCACTCAAATCCAACCCCTCTCACTCATGAATTTATCCAACCTAAATTTGAAACTACCCAAGGTCCTAGCTTCAATAACCCTACTAGGCAGACTGTTCCACTCATCAACTACCCTATTTCCAAACCAATACTTTCCTATATCCTTTCTAAATCTAAACTTATCTAACTTGAATCCATTATTGCGGGTTCTCTCTTGGAGAGATATCCTCAAGAACTTATTTATATCCCCTTTGTTAATACCCATTTTCCACTTGTATACCTCGATCATGTCTCCCCTCATTCTACGTCTCACAAGTGAATGTAATTTTAGGGTCTTCAATCTTTCTTCGTAAGGAAGATTTCTAATGCTATGTATTAATTTAGTCATTCTACGCTGAATGTTTTCTAACGAATTTATGTCCATTCTGTAATATGGAGACCAGAACTGTGCTGCGTAATCTAGGTGAGGCCTTACTAATGATGTATAAAGCTGTAATATAACCTCTGGACTTCTGTTGCTAACACTTCTTGATATAAATCCCAGTAATCTATTTGCCTTATTACGTACGCTTAGGCATTGCTGTCTTGGTTTAAGGTTGCTGCTTACCATCACCCCCAAGTCCTTCTCGCAATCTGTATGGCTAAGTTCTACGTTATTTAACTTATAAGTGCTTGGGTTATGGACACTCCCGAGCTTCAGAACCTTGCATTTATCTACATTGAACTGCATCTGCCACTTTTCTGACCACGAATTAAGTTTGTCTAAATCTTCCTGAAGTTCTATGACATCTATGTTTGAATCAATTATCCTACCTATCTTCGTGTCGTCGGCAAATTTGCTCATATCACTAGTAATTCCCTCATCAAGGTCATTGATATATATTATAAATAACAATGGGCCTAAGACTGATCCCTGTGGAACACCACTTGTTACAAGTCCCCATTCGGATTTAACCCCATTTATGCACACTCTCTGCTTCCTATTGGTGAGCCATGACTCGATCCATGACAGCACTTTTCCCCCAATGCCATGAGCTGCCACTTTCTTTAACAGTCTCTGGTGCGGTACTCTATCAAAAGCCTTACTAAAGTCTAAATAAACAATATCGAATTCTTTATCATGATCAACAGCCTCAAAAGCTTTACTGAAGAAGGTTAATAAATTAGATAGGCAGGAACGGCCCCTCGTGAATCCATGCTGGGTATCATTAATCAAATTATGGTTATCTAGATGGCTTCTAATAATATCAGCTATAATTGACTCTAGTAATTTGCCTACAATTGAGGTCAGGCTTATTGGGCGGTAGTTTGACGGTAGTGACTTGTCCCCTGCTTTAAAAATAGGAATTACATTAGCCATCTTCCACATATCAGACACTACACCTGTTTGAAGAGATAAATTAAAAATGTTAGAGATTGGTTCACAGAGTTCCATTTTGCATTCCTTAAGAACCCTTGCAAAAAGCTCATCAGGACCCGGCGATTTATTTTGTTTCAGTCGGTCCAGCTGTTTCATAATCATTTCGCTAGTGACTGTGATATTACATAATTTATCTTCTTCTGGGCCTCTGTAAAAATTAATTACTGGGATATTATTAATGTCTTCCTGTGTGAAAACCGAGAGAAAATAATTATTAAAAATAGAGCACATATCATTCTCTTTGTCAGTAAGATGCCCAAAGTTATTTTTAAGGGGACCTATCTTATCCCTGTCAAGGGCAATTGGTGTCAATTGCTGGCTGGACAAACACTGTAAGGATAATGCAGTACCATTCATTTGCAACTGGGACCACTTCTATGGCCGAAATGACATGTATGCCAGGGATGGGGTTCACTTATCCAGTGCAGGTGTGGATTTTCTTGCTAGCTCAGTTGAGGGTGTTGTTAGGACTTTAAACTAGGATTAGTTAGAGGTATGGGTTTAGAAATGGAAAATACTGAATGTCGAAATATAGATCTAGGCTTTGATATAAAAATTCTTAACAATAACAAGGACAGTAATATTTATAGTGGAAAAACAGAATGGAGCAGGAAGGGTAAAGAGAAAGGAGGGTCTTTAAAAGTGTATTATACAAATAGTCGTAGTGCTAGGAATAAGATGGACGATTTGAGATTAGTTGCAAGTGCAGGTAACATTGATGTATTTGCCATAACTGAGACGTGGTTCAATACGAAAAATAGGGACATGCCTGCTGAATGTCATATACAGGGTTTTAAATTGTTCCAAGTAGACAGAAGTTTCGGGAAGGGGGGTGGAGTGGCACTGTATGTCCGAGATCGCTTGAACTGTTGCATAAAAAGGGAATAAAGTCTGAAATTACACATACAGAGTCTGTCTGGATAGAATTTTCAGAGGGGCATGAAAAATTGATTTTAGGTGTGATATACCGTCCCCCAAACTTAGATAGGGACCAAGGGAGACTACTATGGGAGGAAATTGTTAAGGCCACAATGCACGATAACGTAGTTATTCTGGGTGACTTCAACTTTAGTCAAATTGATTGGAATTTTTTGACTGGGAATTTAGAATCTAACGACTTCTTAGAAGTAGTTCAAGATTGTTTTTTGAAGCAGTTTGTGACAGAACCTACAAGGGGAAATAATCTGCTTGACTTAGTTCTGGCAAACAATGAAACCCTTGTTAATAATTTAGAAATTACAGAGGAACTCGGCGCAAGCGACCACAAATCAATTACCTTTGGCATTGAATGGAAGTTTCATAGTAGGAATAACTCAGTAACGGTCCCAGATTTTCGCTTAGCAGATTACAATGGACTTAGAGAACACTTATCATCTGTGGACTGGGGTAATGAAGAGAGCTATCAATATGACAGTTTTCTGAACACTATACATGCTGCCCAAAGAACATTTATCCCATATAAAGAAATTAGATCGAATAGAAATGACCCAAAATGGATGAATAATAGGCTCAAATATCTTTTAGGGCAGAAGAAAGGAATTTATAGGCGTATCAAAAGAGGTGAGGTTCATCTTATGAATCAGTATATTGACATTAAGAAGGACGTTAAAAAGGGGATAAGAAAAGCTAAGCGGGACTACGAAATTAAAGTTGCTAGGGATTCGAAAACTAACCCAAAAAGTTTTTTCCAGGTGTATAGAACAAAGTTAGAGATAAGATAGGTCCCTTAAAAATAATTATGGGTATCTTACTGACAAAGAGAATGAAATGTGCTCTATTTTTAATAATTATTTTCTCTCGGTTTTCACTCAGGAAGACACTAATAATATCCCAAGAATTAGGTATTTTAGTGGGCCTGAAACAGATAAATTATGTAGTATCACAGTCACTAGGAAATTGTTATCAAACAGATGACCGTTTGAAGCAAAATAAATCGCCAGGCCCTGATGAGCTTTTTCAAGGGTTCTTAAGGAATGCAAAATTGAACTCTGTGAACCCTTAACTAACATTTTTAACCTATCTCTTCAAACAGGTGTAGTGTCTGATACGTGGAAGATGGCTAATGTAATTCCTATTTTTAAAGCAGGGGACAAGTCGTTACCATCAAATTACCGCCCAATAAGTCTAACATCAATTGTAGGCAAATTATTAGAGTCGATTATAGCTGATAACATAAGAAGCCATCTCGATAGGCATAATTTGATTAATGATACTCAACATGGATTCACCAGGGGCCGTTCCTGCCTAACTAATTTATTAACTTTTTCAGTAAGGCTTTTGAGGCAGTTGATCATGAAAAAGAATTCGATATTGTTTATTTGGATTTTATTAATGCTTTTGATAGAGTACCACATCAGAGACTGTTAAAGAAAGTGGCTGCTCACGGCATTGGAGGAAAAGTGTTTTCATGGATCGAGTCATGGCTCACCAATAGGAAGCAGAGGGTGTGCATTAATGGGTTAAATCTGAGTGGGGATCTGTAACAAGTGGCGTTCCACAGTGATCGGTTTTGGGCCCATTGTTGTTTATAATATATATAAATGACCTTGACGGGGGAATTTCTAGTGATATGAGCAAATTCGCTGATGACACGAAGATAGGTAGGATAATCGATTCAGACGTAGATGTCAGTGAACTACAGGAGGATTTAGACAAACTCAATTCCTGGTCAGAAAAATGGCAGATGCAGTTCAATGTAGATAAATGCAAAGTTCTAAAGCACGGGAGTGTCCAAAACCCCAGGCACTTATAAGTTAAATAACGTAGAACTTAGCCATACAGATTGCGAGAAGGACTTGGGGGTGATGGTAAGCAGCAACCTTAAACCAAGACAGCAATGCCTAAGCGTACGTAATAAGGCAAATAGATTACTGGGATTTATATCAAGAAGTGTTAGCAACAGAAGTCCAGAGGTTATATTACAGCTTTATACATCATTAGTAAGGCCTCACCTAGATTACGCAGCTCAGTTCTGGTCTCCATATTACAGAATGGACATAAATTCGTTAGAAAACATTCAGCGTAGAATGACTAAATTAATACATAGCATTAGAAATCTTCCTTACGAAGAAAGATTGAAGACCCTTAAATTACATTCACTTGTAAGACGTAGAATGAGGGGAGACATGATCGAGGTATACAAGTGGAAAATAGGTATTAACAAAGGGGATATAAATAAGGTCTTGAGGGTATCTCTCCAAGAGAGAACCCGCAATAATGGATTCAAGTTAGATAAGTTTAGATTTAGAAAGGATATAGGAAAGTATTGGTTTGGAAATAGGGTAGTTGATGAGTGGAACAGTCTGCCTAGTAGGGTTATTGAAGCTAGGACCTTGGGTAGTTTTAAATTTAGGTTGGATAAATTCATAGTGAGAGGGTTGGATTTGAGTGGGAATTGCACATGAGTAAATAAAATTATCAAATCTTATTTCTTGGGTAGCATTGAAGGTTGGGTTGAACAAGTGTTCTGTTGGTGGGATGGAATGTGAAGGACCTGCCTAGTATGGGCCAACAGGCCTGCTGCAGTGTTCCTCCTTTCTTATGTTCTTATGTTCTTTGTAGTCTTTCCTATCCTCTTCTTCTAGTAGTCTCTTCATTAGTTTCGTGTCATCTTCAAACAGGAACACTTCTGACTATTCTTTCTGTCATGCCATTCACATATTAAAGAAACAATACTGGCCCTCGGATTGGCCTTTATGGAATCTCATCTCGACACAAGTGCTCACTCCGACACCTCGTCACGTACCTTCACTCTTTGTATCCTTCATGTCAGGTATTCCCTGACCCATTGCAGTGCTCTTCTTGTTATTCCTACCTGCTCCTTTTGCTTTTGTTTCAGTCTCTTGTGAGGTACTGTGTCAAAAGCCTTCTTTCAGTCTGTTACGGCCCCTTATCTAACAATGGTTGTTAGGTAGTTACCTTACCGGCCGGCAGTCAAGGGGTTACGTCATCAGACCTGATGTTTGACTGCCGTGCCGGCTTGACTGACAGTGTCCACCAGACTCTAGTAGAGAGTGTCCACCTGACTCTCCTAGAGGGTGTCAATTATACTCTCGCACTGGAGAGCGTTAACCGGACTCTCCACATACACTATTGTAGAGTGTCCTTCCGACTCTCCCTACACCATTGGAGAGTGCTCACCGGACTCTCTTCCCTACACCTTAGAGTGTACAGATCTTCCCTACACCTTGGAGAGTGTACAGACTCTTCCTTACACCTTGGAAGTGTACACCAGACTCTCCAACTGGAGTGTCCTAGACTCTCCCAGAACTCCAACTGGAGAGTGTAAACTCTCCCAGATACTCAACTGGAGTGTTCGACAGATAGACCTTGAGAGTGACTCTTCATGCTGGGGACGGCCTTAGACTCCAACTACTGGCTTATTCACCAGACTGTACCTGAGACAGTGTACCGAGACTGTTTTATACCTGAGACTGTGTACCCGGGTTGAGACTGTACCAGAAAGTGTCACTGAGTTGTGTCACTGGTGTTGTAGTGTCACTGGTGTGTGTTCATTGATGTAGTGACAACTGGTGGCACGACACAAGTGGAATAGTCGTGTGATTTGGTGTTGGTGTCGGATGACGCGGTGTTAAGGTTTTAGA
>WNWK01013728.1:0-27500 GCA_009830355.1 Cherax destructor
CCAGACCAGGCCTCCTGTCCCAGACCAGGACTCCTGTCCCAGACTAGACCTCCTGTCCGAGACCAAGCCTCTTGTCCCAGAACAGGCCTCCTGTTCCAGACCAGGCCTCGTGTCCCAGACCAGGCCTCTTGTCCAAGACCAGGCCTCCTGTCCCAGACCAGGCTTCCTGTCCCAGACCAGGCCTCCTGTCCCAGACCAGGCCTCTTGTCCCAGACCAGGCCTCCTGTCCCAGACCAGGCCTCCTGTCCCAGACCAGGCCTCCTGTCCCAGACTAGGCCTCCTGTCCCAGACCAGGCCTCCTGTCCCAGACCAGAACTCCTGTCCCAGACTAGGCCTCATGTCCCAGACTAGGACTCCTGTCCCAGACCAGGCCTCCTGTCCCAGACCAGGCCTCCTGTCCCAGACAAGGCCTCCTGTCCCAGACCAGGACTCCTGTCCCAGACTAGGCCTCCTGTCCCAGACCAGGCCTCCTGTCCGAGACCAGACCTCCTGTCCCAGACTACGCCTCCTGTCCCAGACTATGCCTCATGTCCCAGACCAGGACTTCTGTCCCAGACTAGGCCTCCTGTCCCAGACCAGGCTTCCTGTCCCAGACCAGACCTCCTGTCCCAGACCAGGCCTCCTGTCTCAGACCAGGCCTCCTGTCCCAGACCAGGCCTCTTGTCCCAGACCAAGCCTCCTGTCCCAGACCAGGCCTCCTGTCCCAGACCAGGCCTCCTGTCCCAGACTAGGCCTCCTGTCCCAGACCAGGCCTCCTGTCCCAGAACAGGACTCCTGTCCCAGACTAGGCCTCATGTCCCAGACTAGGCCTCCTGTCCCAGACCAGGCCTCCTGTCCCAGACCAGGCCTCCTGTCCCAGACTAGGCCTCCTGTCCCAGACCAGGACTCCTGTCCCAGACTAGGCCTCCTGTCCCAGACCAGGCCTCCTGTCCGAGACCAGACCTCCTGTCCCAGACTACGCCTCCTGTCCCAGACTATGCCTCATGTCCCAGACCAGGACTCCTGTCCCAGACTACGCCTCCTGTCCCAGACCAGGCTTCCTGTCCCAGACCAGGACTCCTGTCCCAGACTAGGCCTCCTGTCCCAGACCAGGCTTCCTGTCCCAGACCAGACCTCCTGTCCCAGACCAGGCCTCCTGTCCCAGACTAGACCTCCTGTCCCAGACCAGGACTCCTGTCCCAGACTAGGCCTCCTGTCCCAGACCAGGCCTCCTGTCCCAGACCAGCCCTCCTGTCCAAGACCAGGCCTCATGTCCCAGACCAGGCCTCCTGTCCCAGACCAAGCCTCCTGTCCCAGACTAGGCCTCCTGTCCCAGACCAGGACTCCTGTCCTAGACTAGGCCTCCTGTCCCAGACCAGGCCTCTTGTCCCAGACCAGGCTTCCTGTCCCAGACTAGGACTCCTGTCCCAGACTAGGCCTCCTGTCCCAGACCAGGACTCCTGTTCCAGACTAGGCCTTCTGTCCCAGACTATGCCTCGTGTCCCAGACCAGGGCTCATGTCCCAGACCATGCCTCATGTCCCAGACCAGGACTCCTGTCCCAGACTAGGCCTCCTGTCCCAGACTAGGCCTCCTGTCCCAGACCAGGACTCCTGTCCCAGACCATGCCTCCTGTCCAAGACCAGGACTCCTGTCCCAGACTAGGCCTCCTGTCCTAGACTAGACCTCCTGTCCCAGAGCAGGACTCCTGTCCCAGACCAGGCCTCCTGTCCCAGACCAGGATTCCTGTCCCAGACTAGGCCTCCTGTCCCAGACCAGGACTCCTGTCCCAGACCAGGCTTCCTGTCCCAGACCAGACCTCCTGTCCCAGACCAGGCCTCCTGTCCCAGACTAGACCTCCTGTCCCAGACCAGGACTCCTGTCCCAGACTAGGCCTCCTGTCCCAGACCAGGCCTCCTGTCCCAGACCAGCCCTCCTGTCCAAGACCAGGCCTCATGTCCCAGACCAGGCCTCCTGTCCCAGACCAAGCCTCCTGTCCCAGACTAGGCCTCCTGTCCCAGACCAGGACTCCTGTCCTAGACTAGGCCTCCTGTCCCAGACCAGGCCTCTTGTCCCAGACCAGGCTTCCTGTCCCAGACCAGGACTCCTGTCCCAGACGGCCTCCTGTCCCAGACCGGACTCCTGTTCCAGACAGGCCTTCTGTCCCAGACATGCCTCGTGTCCCAGACCAGGGCTCATGTCCCAGACCATGCCTCATGTCCCAGACCAGGACTCCTGTCCCAGACTAGGCCTCCTGTCCCAGACTAGGCCTCCTGTCCCAGACCAGGACTCCTGTCCCAGACCATGCCTCCTGTCCCAGACCAGGACTCCTGTCCCAGACTAGGCCTCCTGTCCTAGACTAGGCCTCCTGTCCCAGAGCAGGACTCCTGTCCCAGACCAGGCCTCCTGTCCCAGACCAGGACTCCTGTCCCAGACTAGGCCTCCTGTCCCAGACTAGGCCTCCTGTCCCAGACCAGGACTCCTGTCCCAGACTAGGCCTCCTGTCCCAGACTAGGCCTCCTGTCCCAGACCAGGACTCCTGTCCCAGACCAGGCCTCCTGTCCCAGACAGGCTCCTGTCCCAGACCAGGCCCCCTGTCCCAGACTAGGCCTCCTGTCCCAGAACCAGGCTTCTGTCCCAGACCAGGCCTCTGTCCCAGACCAGGCCTTCCTGTCCCAGACCAGGCCTCCTGTCCCAGACCAGGACTCCTGTCCCAGACTAGGCCTCCTTCCAGACTAGGCCTCCTGTCCCAGACCAGCCTCCTGTCCAAGACCTGCCTCCTGTCCAGACCAGGCTCCTGTCCCAGACTAGGCCTCCTGTCCCAACCAGGCTCCTGTCCAGACAGCCTCCTGTCCCAGACAGGCCTCTGTCCCAGACTCAGGCTCTGTCCCAGACCAGGACTCCTGTCCCAGACCAGGCCTCCTGTCCCAGAAGGACTCCTGTCCCAGACTAGGCCTCCTGTCCCAGACCAGGCTCCTGTCCCAGACCAGACTCCTGTCCAGACCAGGCCTCCTGTCCCAGACTAGGCCTCCTGTCCCAGACCAGGCTCCTGTCCCAGACCAGCCTCATGTCCCAGACCAGGACTCCTGTCCCAGACTAGGCCTCCTGTCCCAGACTAGGCCTCCTGTCCCGAACCAGGACTCCTGTCCCAGACTAGGCCTCCTGTCCCAGACAGGCCTCCTGTCCCAGACCAGGCTCCTGTCCCAGACCAGGACTCCTGTCCCAGACTAGGCCTCCTGTCCCAGACCAGGCCTCCTGTCCCAGACCAGGCTCCTGTCCAGACTCAGGCCTCTGTCCCAGACAGGACTCCTGTCCCAGACAGGCTCATGTCCCAGACAGCCTCCTGTCCCAGACCAGGCCTCCTGTCCCAGACCAGGACTCCTGTCCCAGACAGGCCTCCTGTCCCAGACCAGGACTCCTGTCCCAGACTAGGCCTCCTGTCCCAGACAGGCCTCCTGTCCCAGACCAGGACTCCTGTCCCAGACTAGGCCTCCTGTCCCAGACTGCCTCTGTCCCAGACCAGGCTCCTGTCCCAGACCATGCCTCCTGTCCCAGACCAGTGCTCCTGTCCCAGACCAGGACTCCTGTCCCAGACTAGGCCTCCTGTCCCAGACCAGGCTTCCTGTCCCAGACCAGACCTCCTGTCCCAGACCAGGCCTCCTGTCCCAGACTAGGCCTCCTGTCCCAGACCAGGACTCCTGTCCCAGACCAGGCCTCCTGTCCCAGACCAGGCCTCCTGTCCCAGACCAGACTCCTGTCCCAGACAGGCCTCCTGTCCCAGACCAGGCCTCCTGTCCCAGACCAGCCTCCTGTCCCAGACTACGCCTCCTGTCCCAGACAGCCTCCCTGTCCAGACAGGACTCCTGTCCCAGACCAGGCCTCCTGTCCCAGACCAGGCTTCCTGTCCCAGACCAGGACTCCTGTCCCAGACTAGGCCTCCTGTCCCAGACCAGGCTCCTGTCCCAGACCAGCTCTCTGTCCCAGACCAGGCCTCCTGTCCGCAGCCCAGACCTCCTGTCCCAGACCAGGACTCCTGTCCCAGACTAGGCCTCCTATCCCAGACCAGGCCTCCTGTCCCAGACCAGCCCTCCTGTCCAAGACCATGCCTCCTGTCCCAGACCAGGCCTCCTGTCCCAGACTAGGCCTCCTGTCCCATACCAGGACTCCTGTCCTAGACTAGGCCTCCTGTCCCAGACCAGGCCTCTTGTCCCAGACCAGGCTTCCTGTCCCAGACCAGGACTCCTGTCCCAGACCAGGCTTCCTGTCCCAGAAAAGGACTCCTGTCCCAGACTAGGCCTCCTGTCCCAGACTAGGCCTCCTGTCCCAGACCAGGACTCCTGTTCCAGACTAGGCCTTCTGTCCCAGACTAGGCCTCGTGTCCCAGACCAGGGCTCATGTCCCAGACCATGCCTCATGTCCCAGACCAGGACTCCTGTCCCAGACTAGGCCTCCTGTCCCAGACTAGGCCTCCTGTCCCAGACCAGGACTCCTGTCCCAGACTATGCCTCCTGTCCCAGACCAGGACTCCTGTCCCATACTAGGCCTCCTGTCCTAGACTAGGCCTCCTGTCCCAGAGCAAGACTCCTGTCCCAGACCAGGCCTCCTGTCCCAGACCAGGACTCCTGTCCCAGACTAGGCCTCCTGTCCCAGACTAGGCCTCCTGTCCCAGACCAGGACTCCTGCCCAGACTGGCCTCCTGTCCCAGACTAGCCTCCTGTCCAGACCAGGACTCCTGTCCCAGACCAGGACTCCTGTCCCAGACTAGCCTCCTGTCCCAGACCAGGACTCTGTCCCAAACTCAGGCCTCCTGTCCCAGACGAGCCTCAGTCCTCAACTAGGCCTCCTGTCCCAGACCAGGACTCCTGTCCCAGACTAGCCTCCTGTCCCAGGGCTAGGCCTCCTGTCCCAGACTAGGACTTTGTCCCAGACCAGCCTCTGTCCCAGACCAGACTCCTGTCCCAGACAGCCTCCTGTCCCAGACTAGGCATCCTGTCCCAGACCAGGACTCCTGTCCAGACCAGATCCTGTCCAGCCAGGACTCCTGTCCCAACTAGGTCCTGTGCTTCCTTCCAGACTGCTCCTGTCCCAGACTAGCCTCTGTAGACTAGGCCTCACTGATTGCTCAGCAACTCCAGTAAACTGTGAGGCATTGCTTCTCAGAGTATCTATGTGTGGCCCATGTTGGATAAATCAATTAGTCAATTAATCTTCACTTCCCTCCTTCCCAGGACCTACCTCAACTTCCCTCCTTCCCAGGACCTACCCTTTCTTCCTTCCCTCCCAGGATCTATCTCTTCTTCCCTCCTTCCCTCCATCCCAGGGTCTACCTTTTCTTCCTTCCCTCCCAGGACCTACCTCTTCTTCCCTCCTTCCCAGGACCTATCTCCTCTTCTCTCGTTCCCAGGATCTACCTCTTCATCCTTCCCTCCCAGGATCTACCTCTTCATCCTTCCCTCCCAGGATCTACCTCTTCTTCCTTCCCTCCCAGGATCTACCTCTTCTTCCTTCCCTCCCAGGATCTACCTCTTCTTCCTTCCCTCCCAGGATCTACCTCTTCTTCCTTCCCTCCCAGGATCTACCTCTTCTTCCTTCCCTCCCAGGATCTACCTCTTCTTCCTTCCCTCCCAGGATCTATCTCCTTCCAGGATCTACCTCTTCCTTCCTCCAGGATCTACCCTCTTCCTTCCCTCCCAGGATCTACCTCTTCTTCCTTCCCTCCCAGGATCTACCTCTTCTTCTACATTCCAGTCTCACCTCTACGTGAATCACCAACACTCCCGTACCCCAAATTCCTGGCTCGGTATTGACGGTTTTCAGAAAGCGATGTGAAGTTAGGGATGGGGGAAGGGAAGGGAATGTAAGGGAAAAAAAAGAAAGGAAGATGGGGAAAGGTGAGGAGAAGCTAGAGAAAGGTGATGAGAAGCTAAAGAAAGGTGAAGAGAAGCTAGAGAAAGGTGAGGAGAAGCTAGAGAAAGGTGAGAAGCTAGAGAAAGGTGAGGAGAAGCTAGAGAAAGGTGAGGAGAAGCTAGATAAAGGTGAGGAGAAGCTAGAGAAAGGTGAGGAGAAGCTAGAGAAATTTGGGGGAAGTGAAGGAAAGGTGGAGTAACCACATAGCTGATGTGGGTGAAAAAAGTGATTTCTTTTTTATTTAGCAAAATTTAATTCATCCCCAGTGTGCTGATGGCCCAAGTGTTAGTTACACAGTGGTAACATGTGGTAGTTACACAGTGGTAACATGTGGTAGTTACACAGTGGTAACATGTGGTAGTTACACAGTGGTAACATGTGGTAGTTACACAGTGGTAACATGTGGTAGTTACACAGTGGTAACATGTGGTAGTTACACAGTGGTAACATGTGGTAGTTACACAGTGGTAACATGTGGTAGTTACACAGTGGTAACATGTGGTAGTTACACAGTGGTAACATGTGGTAGTTACACAGTGTTAACATGTGGTAGTTACACAGTGGTAACATGTGGTAGTTACACAGTGGTAACATGTGGTAGTTACACAGTGTTAACATGTGGTAGTTACACAGTGGTAACATGTGGTAGTTACACAGTGGTAACATGTGGTAGTTACACAGTGGTAACAAGTGGTAGTTACACAGTGGGAACATATGGTAGTTACACAGTGGTAACATGTGGTAGCTACACAGTGGGAGCATGTGGTAGTTACACAGTGGGGACATGTGGTAGTTACACAGTGGTAACATGTGGTAGTTACACAGTGGGAACATGTGGTAGTTACACAGTGGGAACATGTGGTAGTTACACAGTGGTAACATGTGGTAGTTACACAATGGTAACATGTGGTAGTTACACAGTGGTAACATGTGGTAGTTACACAGTGGTAACATGTGGTAGTTACACAGTGGTAACATGTGGTAGTTACACAGTGGGAACGTGTGGTACTTACACAGTGGGAACGTGTGGTAGTTACACAGTGGTAACATGTGGTAGTTACACAGTGGTAACATGTGGTAGTTACACAGTGGTAACATGTGGTAGTTACACAGTGGTAACATGTGGTAGTTACACAGTGGTAACATGTGTTAGTTACACAGGGGTAACATGTTGTAGTTACACAGTGGTAACATGGGGTAGCTACACAGTGGGAGCATGTGGTAGTTACACAGTGGGAACATGTGGTAGTTACACAGTGGTAACATGTGGTAGTTACACAGTGGGAACATGTGGTAGTTACACAGTGGGAACATGTGGTAGTTACACAGTGGTAACATGTGGTAGTTACACAGTGGTAACATGTGGTAGTTACACAGTGGTAACATGTGGTAGTTATACAGTGGTAACATGTGGTAGTTACACAGTGGTAACATGTGGTAGTTACACAGTGGTAACATGTGTTAGTTACACAGTGGTAACATGTGGTAGTTACACAGTGGTAACATGTGGTAGTTACACAGTGGTAACATGTGGTAGTTACACAGTGGTAACATGTGGTAGTTACACAGTGGTAACATGTGGTAGTTACACAGTGGTAACATGTGGTAGTTACACAGTGGTAACATGTGGTAGTTACACAGTGGTAACATGTGGTAGTTACACAGTGGTAACATGTGGTAGTTACACAGTGGGAACATGTTTTAGTTACACAGTGGGAACGTGTGGTAGTTACACAGTGGGAACGTGTGGTAGTTACACAGTGGGAACATGTGGTAGTTACACAGTGGTAACATGTGGTAGTTACACAGTGGGAACGTGTGGTAGTTACACAGTGGTAACATATGGTAGTTACACAGTGGTAACATGTGGTAGTTACACAGTGGGAACATGTTTTAGTTACACAGTGGGAACGTGTGGTAGTTACACAGTGGGAACGTGTGGTAGTTACACAGTGGGAACATGTGGTAGTTACACAGTGGGGACATGTGGTAGTTACACAGTTTGAACATGTGGTAGTTACACAGTGGGAACAAAAGCTTACTATGTTTCACTGTCATAATAAATACAGAGGATCGGGCTCATACTAAGTAATGAGATCTGCCAGTCTGAGCAGTATACCTGGAGTATACCTGGAGAGAGTTCCAGGGGTCAACGCCCCTGCGGCCCTGTCTGTGACCAGGTCTCATGTTGGATCAGAGCCTGATCAACCAAGCTGTTACTGCTGGCCGCACGCAGTCCAACGTACGAACCACAGCCTGGCTGGTCAGGTACCGACTTTGGGTGGCTGTCCAGTACCTGCTTGAAGACAGCCAGGGGTTTGTTGGTAATCCCCCTGATGTATGCTGGGAGGCAGTTGAACAGTCTTGGGCCCCTGACACTTATTGTGTTGTCTCTCAACGTACTAGTGGCACCCCTGCTTTTCATTGGGGGGATGTTACATCGCCTGCCGAGTCCTTTGCTTTCGTAGGGAGTGACTCTCGTGTGCAAGTTTGGTACTAATCCCTCGAGAATTTTCCACGTGTATATAATAATGTATCTCTCCCGCCTGCGTTCTAGGGAGTACAGGTTTAGGAACTTCAAGCGTTCCCAGTAATTGAGGTGGTTTATCGCAGTTATGCGTGCCGTGAGGGTTCTCTGCACATTTTCTAAGTCAGCAATTTCACCTGTCTTGAAAGGTGCAGTTAGTGTGCAGCAATATTCCAGCCTAGATAGAACAAGCGACCTGAAAAGTGTAAACATGGGCTTGGCATCCCTGGTTTTGAAGGTTCTCATTATTCATCTTGTCATTTTTCTAGCAGATGCGATTGCTACGGTGTTATGGTCCTTGAAGGTGAGATCCTCTGACATGATCACTCCCAGGTCTTTGACATTAGTTTTTCGCTCTATTGAGTGGTTGGAATTTGTTTTGTACTCCGATGAGATTTTAATTTCCTCACGTTTTCCATATCTGAGTAATTGAAATTTCTCATCATTGAACTTCATATTGTTTTCTGCAGCCCATTTAAAGATTTGGTTGATGTCTGCTTGGAGTCTTGCAGTGTCTTCAACGGTGGACACTGTCATACAGATTCGGGTGTCATTTGCAAAGGAAGACACTGCACTGTGTCTTATATCCCTGTCTATGTCCGATATGAGGATGAGGAACAGGATGGGAGCGAGTACTGTGCCTTGTGGAACAGAGCTTTTCACTGTAGCCGCCCCAGACTTTACTCTGTTGACTACTACTCTTTGTGTTCTACTTGTTAGGAAATTTTAGATCCATCTACCAACTTTTCCTGTTATTCCTTTATAACGCATTTTGTGTGTTATTACACCATGGTCACACTTGTCAAAGGCTTTTGCAAAGTCTGTGTAAATAACATCTGCATCCTGTTTGTCTTCTAGAGCATCCAGAACCTTGTCGTAGTGGTGCACTAGTTGGGACAGACAGGAGCGACCTGATCTAAACCCATGCTGCCCTGGGTTGTGTAATTGATGGGTATCTAGATGAGTGGCGACCTTGCTTCTTAGAACCCTTTCAAAGATTTTTATGATATGGGACGTTAGCGCTATTGGTCTGTAGTTCTTTGCTATTGCTTTACTGCAAGTATTCCAAGTATTCCATTAAGGCCTCATCAGATACAGGAGCATCAAAAAGTTCCTTCCGTGGAACTGGAGTTACTCTCACCGTGGAACTGCCATCTTTCATCATAAACTATCCCATGCACAGGAGAAATAGGATTTTCATAAAAATATTTCCATTGACCCAGAACAGGAAAAAAGACATTATACATAGGAGGCAGTAGGGAGAAAGTGAGGGAGGCGAAAAAAGGTGATGGGACCATACAGAAGATGGTAGGAATATGGGAAGGAAGGTGTGGATGGGAATGGTGGGGAGAAACTACAGTCGATGGTAGGAACATGTTATTTGTGGGAAGAAATTACGCAACTGAGGAGGAAATGGGGGACAATGTGTACAGGAAGAGCAGGATGAGAATAAGAGGAAGAATAGGTGTTGCAGGAGATATTTATGTTGGATGAGATACATATATTGCGTATGCTCGAGAGGAGAATATTAAAGGGCAGTATGTAATGGAGGAGGCAGATGTGTTGGAGGAGGAGCATTTGTCGGAGGAGAAGCATGTGTTGGAGAAGCATGTGTTGGAGAAGAATGTGTTGCAGGAGAAGAACGTGTTGCAGATGCAGCTTTATGCTTTATCTTTTCAAACATTTGCTTAATACCTACATCTTGTTCTCCAGAGCCACTCTCAGTTCTGTTAAATGTCAGCTGTAGTGGCTACGTAGGTCACCTAGATCAGTTCTGATGAGTAAGACACAGGTGCAACAGTTAGGTAACTTTATTACCGAAACTTTTCGCCTAAGCAGTAGGCTTCTTCAGTCGAATAAAGAGGTGATAAAATCAGGAGAAACAGCGAAGAAGTAGAATGAAGTGATCAGTCCATCAGACTTGAAGTAGTAGTGCTGAGGTGTTCAGTCCTTCAATTTAAGGCCTGGGCCAAGGAAGAGCAAGATGCGGCCCTCGAGTCAAATTTGACCCTCCAAATTATTTACATGGCCAGCCATTACATGTATCAACAGGGAGCCAATTTCCTTAGTCATAATTATGCGGTTGATAGGCACCGAAAACATCCAAACTCGCCACCATCTCATTAGGGAAGGAGGAAGACAACTTCTGAGAAGAATATTGACCAGCATGATTGATCCCCTTTATTACGTTCATGTACTTCAAATAATAATTACGTTGCATCGTTATTGAATATTTTTGCAAGGTGATGTATTCATAGTTGCGTTTGTATTATCCTTAGTATTAATAATAAAAGTGAAAACTAATTGATGTATTTATTTATGAAAAAATCTCTATGTTAATAAATATTGACCCTACATTCTGTACTTACAAATATATGGCTTATGCTGGAGAAGCAGCTTGTGTTGGAGAAGCAGTTTGTGCTGGAGAAGCAATTTGTGATGGAGAGGTAGCTTGTGTTGGAGAAGCAGCTTTTGTTTGAGAAGCAACTTGTGTTGGAGAAGCAGCTTGTGTTGGAGAGGCAGCTTGTGTTGGAGAAGCAGCTTATGCTGGAGAAGTAGCTTGTGTTGGAGAAGCAGCTTGTGTTGGAGAGGCAGCTTGTGTTGGAGAAGTAGCTTGTGCTGGAGAAGCAGCTTGTGTTGGTTAAGCAGCTTGTGTTGGAGAAGCAGCTTGTGATGCAGAAACATATTGTATTGGAGAAGCAACTTGTATTGGAGAAGCAGTTTGTGTTAGAGAAACATCTTGAGTTGGAGAAACAACTTGTGTTGGAGAAACAGCTTGTGTTGGAGAAGCATGTGTTTGAGAAAAAGTATTGGAGAAACGTGTTTCAGGAGCATATGATGGAAGAGCATGTGTTGGAGGAGGAACATATGTCGGAAGGGAAGGAGTAAGTGTTGGAGGAGGAGGAACATGTATTTGAGGAGAAGGAGCATGTGTTGGAGGAGGAGGAGGAGAAGCATGTTTGAGGAGATGGAGCATGTGTTGGAGGAGGAGGATCATTTGTTGGAGGAGAAGGAGCATGTGCCAGAGGAGGATGAGGAGCATGTATTGGAGAAGGAACATGTGGTGGAGGAGGTGAAGCATGTGTTGGAAGAGAAGAAACATATGTTGGAGGAGGTGAAGCATGTGTTGTAGGAGAAGAAACATGTGGTGGAGGAGGTGAAGCATGTGTTGTAGGAGAAGAAATATGTGGTGGAGGAGGTGAAGCATTTTGCAACCCCCTACCCCAAATTTGTTCCCGTTCATCGACCAAAAATGCTGGCAAATCCAGACAAAAGTGGAAATATCCCCACCATTCAGGCCGAAAGACATGAACTTGTGTGATGGCGAACGAGGCCCTTGGTTATGATCCCAATTTATGGAAGACAGTATCATTAGCGACACAGGGGGGTGTAGGGGGTAGTCCGGCAAGTAGGAGAGGGGGCAAAGGAAGGACAGAAGAAAGGTGTGTAGGGAGGTGGGTGAGTGAGGGAAGGGAAAAAATAGCGAGGGGATGAGGAAAGGGAAAAATTGTGAGGGGAGGGGTGAGGGGAAGAAATAATGGGGAGGTAGGGAAGAATAGGAAGGGGAAGAAAGAAAGTAGGAGGGAAGGGAAGAATGGGAGGAGGTGATGGAAGGGAAAAATGGGAAGAGGCGAGGGAAGGTAAAAATGGGATGAGGGAGGGGAAGAATGGGCGGTGTGGGAAGGGATAAAGAGGGGATGAGTGAAGGGAAAAATGGAGGCGAGGGAAATGAAGAATGGGAGGGGGGTTATGGAATGGAAGAATGGAGGGTGAGGGAAGGGAAGAATGCGGATAGGGATCAAGAAAGGGGAGGGAGTGAAGCAAGGGAAGAATGAAGAGGAGCGAGAGGACAGAATGGGGTGGATGGAGAGGGGGTTGAGGAAACGAGAGAAAGAGGTAGAAAGATGAGGAAAACTCAGAAAGGGCCGCAAGAGAAGTTAGAAAAGAGTGAATGAGGATATACAGAGAGGGCATGAATAAAGGGAGAGACATGCAAGGCATAACAAGAACGTTAAAAGAAAGGGGGTTATAAATTCAGGGATTTAATCAAGTTAAAACAGGGAGTTAAAAAAAAATTAAAGGAGGGATGATTAAAGGAATTATTAGTAATTATTTTGAACTCAGAGAGGATCGAGAAGGCTGAAGAACTGATCAAAATAAAGAAGATAATGGTTAATGTGTACAGAGGCCTCTGTCTCTATATACAGAGACCTGTCTCAGTATACAGAGGCCTTCGTCTCTGTATACAGAGGCCTCCGTCTCTGTATACAGAGGCTTCTGTCTTTGCATACAGAGGCCTCTGTCTCTGTATACAGAGGCCTCTGTCTCTGATTACAGAGGCCTCTGTCTCTGCATACAGAGGTCTCTGTCTCTGTATACAGAAGCCTCGGTCTCTGTATACAGACTGTCTACTGGAAAAGACCGAAAACCCTCGATGGCTTTAATTTTAGAAAGATTAGCTGAGAAGGTTGTGGAATATACCTGATCTGTGTAGTCTAGTTTAGACAAGACTGACTGAAGGTAGGTTCAGTTTATAAAGACAAATAGCCTTTAGGGAGGCTATGTCAGACTTGTATGATGCACAGAAAGGAAAATGTCCAGCAATCTGAGCACGTTATGGGCAGGTATTAAGAAACAACGCAGACATAAAATGGAATTTGGAATGATAGAAAGTTGTGAGAAATTCATCAAGTTACCAAAAACTAAGCCAGGTGAGGGGAGGAGGATTTGCCCCATTGGAAACGCAATAAATAGCATATATAAGAGGGATCGCTATTAGAAGTCAGTCCGTGTTGGCACAAACAAATATCACAAGAGTCTTTAAAGAGTTTGCAGTCATGTGACTGAACACCTGTGACCACCATTTTGTCGGTCAAATATGTCTTTTCTTTTAATAGTCATCGGGAGTGATAAAGCTATAAAGTCATAATTTATGAAAATGTTACGCCATAAAGATGTTAAATAAAAATAAATTATATATATACCTACACTTAGGTCACACTTGCATGAACAAGCATATATATATACAAACACCCCTCTGTGTTTTCTTCTATTTTTTTACTAGTTCTTGTTCTGGTTCATTTCCTCTTATCTCCAAGGAGAATTGGAATATAATTATTCATCCGTAAGCCATGCGTGTCGTAAGAGACGGCTAAAATGCCGGGAGCAAGGGGCTAGTAACCCCTTCTCCTGTGTGCATTACTAAAGCTAAAAAGAGAAAATTATGTTTTTCTTTTTGGGCCACCCTGCCTTGGTGGGATATGGTGGTTGCAGGAGTCGATTCATAGCTCCTGGCCCCTTGTGCGTGTGCACGTGTGCATGTGCGCGTGTGTGTGTGCGTGTGCGTGCGTGCGTGCGTGCGTGCGTGTGTGCGTGTGTGTGTGTGTGTTTGTGTATACTCACCTAATTGTGGTTGCAGGGGTCGAGACTCAGCTCCTGGTGTGTGTGTGTGTGTACTCACCTATTTGTGGTTGCAGGGGTCGAGTCATAGCTCCTGGCCCCGCCTCTTCACTGATTGCTACTAGGTCCTCTGTCTCCCTGCTCCATGAGCTTTATCAAACCTCTTGTGTGTGTGTGTGTGTGTGTGTGTGTGTGTGTGTGTGTGTGTGTGTGTGCGCGCGCGCTCGCTCCTCTATGGTGTAATTACGGACAAGCAACAAAAAATGTAAAACAGTTGGAGTTGAATAATAGCTTTAGGCCTTTCGTGTTGCTGCCAACATTTTATCACTAGCTCGCAATGTTGCAAAGGGAATAGAGAGTTTACGCAGGTGTGGCCTAAACCTATCATTTAACTCCTCTTTGTGATTGTTTGCTTATATATATATATATATATATATATATATATATATATATATATATATATATATATATATATATATATATATATATATATATATCTGCAAAAAGATCACAGTAAACAGGTGATATCAAAATATGGAAGACAACCACTATGAAAAAATAGAGGAATTCCAAGCGCTTTCGTGACTACTCACATTATCAAGGAACTATAAAAGGAAACATGACAAGGAGGCTTATAAAGGGGCAAGACTACACCTCACAGTAGCGTAACATCGCACGACTCTGTGAAGAGGAACATAAGAAAGGACCTGAAACTCTTCCCTTCAATAATTGTTAGAGACGATATGGAGAAGTTCGACAATAATTTACAAAACCCGTGAGGCCTTACTAATGATGGATAAGGCTGTAATATAACCGCTGGACTTATGTTGCTTACTCTTCTTGATGTATCAAGATTTTTAAATACAACTTTGATATTAAAATTCTTAAGAAAGGAAGGCATATCAACCAAGTTTTCATGGTAAGGGAGAACCAACATATTTTTGGTTGAATAAGGTTGGTTGTCCCTTTTTGGATTGTAAAAAGTATTTCTAGCTATTTTAAAAGATTTATCAATTATGTTTCTTGGGTATTTTAAATCATTAGCTATTTCATAAATTATAGAGATTTCTTCATATATGAACTCTGGACTACAAATACGTAAAGCTCTCAAAAACATAGAAGAGAAAACCGACACTTTAACTCTATCTTGATGTGAAGAGTAATAATGTACATAGGAACAATTATTTGTAGGTTTTCTGTAAATTTTAAATTTAAAATCAATGTTACCCTTAATAATAAAAACATCTAGGAAGGGCATTGAGTTATTTACTTCGAATTCAACAGTAAAATTTATAGAATGAGCTAAGCTATTTAATTTAACAAGGAAATGGTTTATGTCTACATTCTTAGGCATAAGGCACAAAATATCATCAACATATCTATACCACTTAGCTCTATTGGGAAGGATTGTGTTAAGCAATCTTGTTTCGAAAAATTCCATATATAAATTACTAAGAACAGGTGAAAGAGGATTTCCCATTGCCATACCAAACTTCTGAGTGTAAAACTCATCATTAAATACAAATTTTGCATCAACAATACAAAGTTTAATAAGTTTAATGATAGTAGGAACTGGCAATGATAAATCGTAAGAAACTTAGTAAATCATCAACTGGAACTTTTGTAAACAAGGAGGTAACATCAAAACTAACCATATTGAAATCATTTAAATCAGTCAAGGTGCTTAATTTATCAACTAAATCTAAGTTGTTTTTAACATTAAAATTAGAAATTTTTCCAACAATTGGGCTCAAAATATCAACAAGCCATTTAGAAAGTTTATAAGAAACTGAGCCTATGGAGCTAATAATTGGTCTAACAGGATTACCAGGTTTGTGTGTTTTTATTAATCCATACATATAAGGTAAAGATGGATTAGTGGAAGTAAATTTTTTAATTAATTCATCTTTGCCCTTCAATAGATGTTTTATTGTTTTATTGAAAGTGCTGTTAACAGTTTCTAAGGGATTCTTTCTAAGTTTAGAATAGGTTTCAAAATCATCTAGGAGGTTATTCATTTTATCTTGGTAATCAGTTTCTTTCATAATTACTATTGCATTTATTTTATCTACTTTAGTAAGGCGCAAATTTTTATTATTCAAAAGTGAATCATAAGACTTAAAAAATCGTTGAGGGCAATTGGGAATATTTTGTTTTAACATTGAGCTATATACCATCCCTTACTAATATTAATTTCATCTGTGGATAAATCAGAGGATTTTTCTAAATTACAAAAGGCTTTTGCAATTTCAACATTATTAAGTTTTTTTGAAGTTGCAAAACTTAAACCGAAACCAAGAGCAGCAGTTGTATTTTTATCTAATATTTCATCTGATAAGTTAATTACAAAATTATTATTAGCGTGCTTTGTCCAATCACTATTTTCAATTAAATTATCAAATTTTCTTTGTAGTTTGTTTTTGAGATTATTACAAATTCTTCTGAGTTTGTTATAGCAATGATCCAACATACTATGTTGCCATTCTTGAGATATATATATATATATATATATATATATATATATATATATATATAATAAGTTAACTAAACTAATGTTTTAAAGGGTAGAATTTTTATATGGCAATCATTTCTTGCCTTGCTTTTTATGGATACATTCCACTAGTACCTTCTTGGTAACGACCTGGAACTCAGTACTAGCTACGGAAACAGTTAGGGATCAGCCAGGTATTGACTATGGTGGGATCCCTGATGAAGTACAATGAGTCACGTTTCCTCCTCTGTGGGACTGAATCCTCGTCTTTCTTTGGGGACTCCTCCCACCTTATCTTTAGGGACTCCTCCCACCTTATCTTTGGGGACTCCTTCCATCTTATCTTTGGGTAACTTGGCGTTGATCCTGACGTCCTTCCTGGCGACCTCTGGCTTTAACGGCCCCTTTCGTTCTTACCTTTGCGATGCTTGGAGGAAGTGGTTAGGGTGATCCCAAAGGGATCTAGATCTAGACCTTAAGTTGGCCTATATACTGCTTCGTGTCACTGAATTATCGGAGTATTCGACCTACTACTGAAGACATATATGTACATCCTCGTAAGGAACTGACTCGTTATTTGCCAGTTTGCATGAGACTGTCCTTCTTCCATG
This sequence comes from Cherax destructor, assembly GCA_009830355.1. NCBI lineage: Eukaryota > Metazoa > Arthropoda > Malacostraca > Decapoda > Parastacidae > Cherax > Cherax destructor. The sequence goes on from WNWK01013728.1 coordinate 16,915, forward strand.
GCTCTGCAAATGCTCCTGAAGATGGTTGCTAAATGGGGTTCACAAGTGAATGGAACTGACTATTTGCTCTCTTTACCTCTTGATTGATTGGAAGATGTTGACCTATTCTGTTATTTTCCCACCCTCCCTTTCCTGGGTTATCTTTGGGGGGACAGGAAAGATGGTTTTTGGAGACATTACTGATAAAGTTGATTGTCAGTATCTTCATTTATAGGTTCATGGCATAAGGTTCATACTAGCATTTTTGGTATAGATATTCTTATCAGTTACAGAGATTAATGTCATTACTTCAAGTGGTTTATAACCTCAGACATATATGGAGCTACTTATTTCATCTCCAGTGGAGAGAACGTAGTTCTTCCAACTTACTGGTTTTGATGTATGAGGCCGCATATACTGGTATATCCTTAGGAAGTGCCATGCCCGATGGACCTTAAAGGCGAGCAACAAATTAAACAAGTTTCGACACGAAACGTTTTAGACCCTATTTCCACGAGAATCATCGATGTGAGAAACTTCTCTGTAAATTGAAGATAAGACTCACTCACTGCACCTACACCAGTCCCATCGTGGTGCACTGCTGGCTGCGGAGCATATTTTTGCTATTTGCCTACTGCTTCATTCATTTTTTGTTCAGTGTTTTTCATCCTCAAGATACCTGAAATTTTATAGCAGTCATCTGAAGTCAACAATTTACATGTTTTGATATAGGTTATTTTGTTATAGTGTGATTGTATTTGTTTTTATTGTGTGCTTGGTGGTTTTAACATTTTTTATTATAGCTTTGGTTAGCTGGCGAATGTCTGTGTGTGTGACTGTGTACGAGTTCATTACTGAACATTCATGAAGAAGCAGTAAATCCATAATGTTCATACAACGCCTGTTATTAATGACAAAAGTGTTGACTGACCTTATGGAATAAAGCACTTTATAAATCTGCACATTTTCTACTCTATGAACGTCAGTTTTTTTGGTGGTGGGGGGGAGGGGAGGAGGGAGGATCCCCAGCACGTCATCGACGTGATCCCTTTTCCATTTAATGAAATTTAAAATAGTTTTGTCTCATCAGTCTGGGGCAGAGAATGGCAGATCCTTCATCTATATACATTCCTGTGCCGCTCAACGTTTAGGTCTGCCGTCACATGTTGCAGCTGCCGGACCTGGTTCATCACCTGGAAATTCAGCTGTGCACTTGGACATTCCAAGTTTTCCTCGTGCAGAACCTCTCCAGACAGCTTCCAGAGGAACTATAGAAGGCATTCTGTTCCTCTCTGTGTAGCTAGCTGCATGATGCTAATTGTGAAGCAAATTTAAATAACCTGTGTTTAAGTATTGACTATATCATCTCCAGCGTATTTATAGACACTTCGATGAAATTCCATGTGAAACTTTTAGTGTAACTTAAGTAATGTTTTTAGTATCAAGGTTTATGACAGTTTGTATAGGATATATTTAGTATTTATGACTAGGTGGTTTTATGGCTGGGTTGTTAGGGTCTCGTTATTATTTTAGGTAGTATGTAATTTGTTTGATATATGGTTGTATAAATTTTTATCGTGTAAAGAACAACGAATATACTTATATATTCCAGTGCTACCTTTATATCGTTCGATAACGACCTAATTTTCTTCACCTGTAACTGAGGACTTTTATGTTTGCTGCTTGCGTCTTAAACATTTTCTCTGGCCTGGAGTTCATGGAGGAAGCTGGGAAGAAAGAGAAACACAGAGACGCGCACACTTCATTAACTCTGCTTCTGGCAAAATGATATTGCAGCTGCAAGTTTAATATCACTAAGAGAACAGTGTAATAAAACCAGACGTCACTACCACACTCCATCCTCCAGACCAGCCCAACTTGCCGTCTCCCGTGAGGCTACGTTTGCGTAACTTATCATCACTATTTTCTCTCTCTTGTCCTTCTTTTTTTCTCAATAAAAATGAGTATGTAAGAGGCATTCTGTCTGTTCTTGGCTATTTGTCTATATTGTTACTTGTCTAGGGTGTGCTCTTATGTGTATGCAGGGGATGGTATACACTAGTCAACTGGGGTATGCGTGTGTGTTTATGCAGGGGATGGTATGCTCAAGTCAACAAACTATTAGAAACTTTGACAACTTCAAAGAATTAACGAGAAGAGGCTGGAAATATTTGCAGCTCTGGTACATAACTCACTACAACGCCTCACAAACTTTTAGTCACAACAAAATATCACTAGAATTGAGACACTTATGCAATATATGGGAATCTTTATTGAAGAAACGTTTCGCCACACAGTGGCTTCATCAGTCCAATACAAAGCAGGAAGGTATAAGGAGAGGAGGAGTTTGAGGTAATCAGTCCCTCACCCTGATATCGATGTGTTCAGTCCATCACTCTTGATAGACTGAACACATCGATTCGGTTTTCAAAACCATTTATCACAATATCACTAGTTTAATCGACTGTGTTGTCATTTAGTGTACACAAATGTTTTACTTGTATAAACCTATTTACATATTGTAAGTTGAAAGTAATTTCGTACTTTTTTCCAATTTCTCCAACACAAAATTCAGGGTTCTCTAAAACCTAGAGGTGGAAATCAATGGTACAAAATACCGACGCAATGGAAAAATAAACACATAAGCAGTATAATGTGATCCTTTATTGACAACGTTTCGCCCACGCAGTGGGCTTTATCGAGTCACAAACAGATCTACATGGAAAAGGAGGAACATGAGTATTTATAGGATTTAGTCAGGTGGAGAATGCTGGGTCAGGTGGTAGTGTGATAGTTAAAACCTTGGGTAACTTAAAGGACCCGCAGTGTTCCATTCTTGAGTTCTATGTGGGATAGCGATGAAGAAGTTTCTTGGCAATAGGTTCAGCTATGTTGTAGAAGCCGTTGTTCTGGTTGAAGTTGTTGGATATACAGATAAGTGATGATTCTAGGATTCTTCGGTATTGAGTGTTGTCTTCTCTGGCGATGAGTCTTGCGTTTCTGTAGTTGATTAAATGGTTTTGTGAATTTCGGTGTTGAACACAGGCATTCCTTGAGTCGTCAGATCTGCCTGCGTACTGGTGTTCTGAAATACGTGTTTGGAGGTCTCTGGATGTTTCGCCGACGTATAATTTGCGGCAGCCATTACAAGGGATTGTGTATACCCCTGCCGTGGATTGAAGCTTGTCCTGTCTGTTACTGGTAATGTCCTTGATAGTGGTGGATGTGGAGGTGTATACTCGGAATGAGGTATTGGAAAAAATGTTGGAAACGTGTTTGGAAATGGAGTTGGTGGGGAGGACTATGTATCTCTTCTCGGCAGTGTCTTCTCTGGGTGTGTTGAAGATGTTTAATGCCCGTCGTCTGCAGTCTCTAATGAAGTGTCGAGGATAGTGAAGTTTAGAAAAAACTTGTTCAATAAGGGAGCATTCTTCCTCAAGGAACTCTCTGCTGCAGATTCTGAGTGCGCGCAGGAAAAAGCCTATAATTACACCACGTTTAGTTTTGGTGTCGTGTTGAGAGTAGAAGTGGAGAAGATCGTGTTGATTAGTAGGTTTTCGATAGACTTTAAAACGAAGTTCATGGTCAGCTTTGCAGAGAAGAACATCAAGGAAAGGAAGAGTGTTGTCGACTTCTTCTTCTAGTGTAAACTGGATTGATGGCTCGACCTGGTTGAGCTTGTGTTGGAGAGCTTGAACGTTGAAGCGTCTGGGAGTTATGATGAGAATGTCGTCAACATAACGGAGCCAGGTGACAGAAGAGGAAATAATAGTGGAAAATCGCTCGGCTTCCAAATGTTCCATATATAGGTTCGCAAAGACGGCACTAAGTGGCGATCCCATGGGTAGTCCAAAAGTTTGCTGAAAGAGTTGGTTTTCGAAAGAGAAACATGTAAAGCCCACACATAGTTCAACAAGGTCGATGAAATCGCTGGCTGGAAGAGGAAGATCAAGCGAGTCGTCAATTTTCCTGCGCAAGAGATCGATAGCTTGTGTAGTAGGTACTTTGGTGAATAGGGATGTTACATCAAGGCTGGAGAGTTTCTTGTTCCTGATGTTGATGTTAAGTTACCCAAGGTTTTAACTATCACACTACTTTGAAGACTGTCACATGCAGCATTCTCCACCTGACTAAATCCTATAAATACTCATGTTCCTCCTTTTCCAGGTACATGTTTGTGACTCGATAAAGCCCACTGCGTGGGCGAAACGTTGTCAATAAAGGATCACATTATACTGCTTATGTGTGTATTTTTCCAAAACCTAGAGGTAAGTACACTTTGCTTAGTTAACTAATGTTTGCTGGTGTGAGTAGTGGTAGAGTATGTGTGAACATGTGCATGTTGGCTAACAATTAGAGTTATATTTCATTGTTCTCCCAGTCCTACGAGTATGTATATCGAGACATTAAATTAATCTTTTAACTTGACTTTTTTAGGTGTGAATTTTAAGGAAGTGATTGCTGAATTTTGTGTGATTGAAAATCAGTTTGCTGCTCAGAACAAGTATATAGACAGACAGCATCATCCACCTTTCTCAAATATTTGGAGGAAGGATATTTTATTCTCAAAATGTTGCATGTACAAATTATTTAGTAAACGTATCAAAGAATTTTCCATGGCCATGTTAAACATTAATTCAGAATCTGTGGTTAGTCAAAATATTAATAGCAAGTAAACCATACCACGGGTATGGTTCGAACCCGCGGTCACAGAGTCTCAAAACTCCAGACCGTCGCGTAAGCCACTGGGCCAGCTAGCTTCAACGGTCTGGAGTTTTGAGACTCTGTGACCGCGGGTTCGAACCCCACCCGTGATATGGTTTGTTTGCAATCTTTTCATTACGATTTCGTGAGTTATTAATAGCAAGTACTAGGACTGTAACTACATTTCTTGTAGGAGATAAATTACTACGCAAGTACATACAAGTGCATGTAACTTATATGCCTACCTCTGCACAGAAGCAGTATGAAGGAGAGAACATGAAATAACGTGAAATTCTTACGTAATTCATACACAAAACCGTTTATGACTCTCTTGGCCAAGAACTAAGCAGAGATTTTAGGAGATATTCGTAGAGGAGCAAGAAATGATGCCAGCTAACATAAGATCAACGACAAAGTAAGAAGGGTAGAAGTTATTGAAGGAACTCGACATCTCAAGGGTAATGGGACCTGACAACACACCGTGATGGGTACAAAAGGAAGGAGCCGAACCACTGTGTCAGGCTACAATGTAGGACTTCATGAAGTACCTAGTGACGAACAGCTACTAGATAGCAATAATGGCAGTATTACCGACAAAATGTAAATAGACACAGATGCAACTAATGTGACATTTTATTGTGGCAACGTTTCGCGCTCCAGGAACTCTGTCAAGCCATAACGGCTTAACAAAGCTCCTAGAGAGCAAAACGTGGCCACAATAAAATGTAATTAGTTGCATCTCTGTCCATTTCCCTAACAGCTAGTAGACAGCTGCAAGCTGGCTAATGCAATCCCTACTATAAAAGGGAGCAGACTAGGGGATCAAAGGCTGCAAACTACTTAAGGGAAAGGATCTTGGGGCCAGCTGAAGCGCACTTCAGCCAAATAACCGCTGCAGTATATGGGCGTCTTGCAAACCTAAGAATAGCCTTTCGATATGCAAGTAAGGAGTCATTCAGAACATTGTACACCGTGTACGTCAGGCCCATCTTGGAGTATGCAGAACCAGTAAGGAACTCACACCTAGTCAAACACGTCAAGAAATTGGAGAGAAAGTTCAAAAGTTTGTAACAAGACTAGTCCCGGAGCTAATGGGTACGTATTTATTATGAGGAGAGGTTAAGGGAACTCAACCTGATGACACTAGAGGATAGGAGGAATAGGGGGGCCATGATGACGACACATAAAATACTGAGAGGAATTGACAAGGTGGACAGGACTAGAATGTTTCAGAGATGGGACACAGGAACAAGGGGACACAACTGGTAGTTTAAAACTCAGATGAGTCATAGGGAGGTTAGGAAGTATTTCTTTAGCCTTAGAGCTATCTGGAAGTGGAACAATCTGGAGACTGAATTAGTGGAGGCAGGATCCATACATAGCTTTAAGAAAAGGTATGATACGGCTCCTGGAGCGGGGAGAGAGTGAGCTAGTAGCGACTAGTGAAGAGGCGGAGCCAAGAGCTGTGATTTTACCCCTTCAACCTCATATAGGTGAATACATTTAGGTGAGTACACACACACACACACCTAAACTATTATGGGTAGGTAAGTAAAGTTTGTCAGGAAACAGTTCTTAGTCATATGATGAGCCACAGCTGGAGCCTTCCGCTGGCTTACCGGTCCACCCCTTAAAAATTATGGTTATAATTATAACCATTATATTTTAATAAGGAATAATAATGTGGGTATGCAGTTCCTGGGTAATTAGGTTCGATCCAAGGAAGAGAATGTTCGCGCCAGAAGGTTCAGTCCAAGGAATACAAGTTTCGATCCAAGGCAGGGGAGCGTAGATCCACAGAAACAATGAATGATGTGGAGTGTTGAGATGTTCACTAATAATAGTGCTGAGGGTTCATGTGTTCACTAATGATAGTGCTAAGTGTTCAGGTGTTCACTAATGATAGTGCTGAGTGTTCAGGTGTTCACTAATGATAGTGCTGAGTGTTCAGGTGTTCACTAATGATAGTGCTGAGTGTTCAGGTGTTTACTAATGATAGTGTAGAGTGTTCAAGTGTTCACTAACGATAGTGCTGAATGTTCTGGTGTTCACTAATGAGAAGTGCTGAGTGTTCAAGTGTTCACTAATGATAGTGCTGAATGTTCTGGTGATAACTAATGATAGGGTAGAGTGTTCAAGTGTTCACTAATGATAGTCCTGAATGTTCTGATGTTCACTAATGATAGTGATGAGTGTTAAATTGTTCACTAATGAGAGTATTGAGTGTTCAAGTGTTCACTAATGATAGTGATGAGTGTTCTGGTATTCATTAATGATGTTTTGAGTGTTCAAGTGTTCTCTAATGATAGTGTTAAGTGTTCACCAATGGCAGTGTTAGGTGTTGAAGTACTAGTGTGAGGATCACATCCTTCTCTTTATCTCCCTGGGACGGTCCAGGACCAGTCTTCCCTGGGACGGTCCAGGACCAGTCTTACCTGGGACGGTCCAGGACCAGTCTTACCTGGAACGGTCCAGGACCAGTCTTACCTGGGACGGTCCAGGACCAGTCTTCCCTGGGACGGTCCAGGACCAGTCTTACCTGGGACGGTCCAGGACCAGTCTTACCTGGAACGGTCCAGGACCAGTCTTACCTGGGACGGTCCAGGACCAGTCTTCCCTGGGACGGTCCAGGACCAGTCTTCCCTGGGACGGTCCAGGACCAGTCTTACCTTTGACGGTCCATGACCAGTCTTACCTGGGACGGTCCAGGACCAGTCTTACCTGGAACGGTCCAGGACCAGTCTTACCTGGGACGGTCCAGGACCAGTCTTCCCTGGGACGGTCCAGGACCAGTCTTCCTGGGACGGTCCAGGACCAGTCTTCCCTGGGACGGTCCAGGACCAGTCTTACCTGGGACGGTCCAGGACCAGTCTTACCTGGAACGGTCCAGGACAAGTCCTCCCTGGGACGGTCCAGGACCAGTCCTCCCTGGGACGATCCAGGACCAGTCTTACCTGGGACGGTCCAGGACCAGTTCTCCCTGGGACAGTCCAGGACCAGTCCTCCCTGGGACGGTCCAGGACCAGTCCTCCCTGGGACGGTCCAGGACCAGTCCTCCCTGGGACGGTCCAGGACCAGTCCTCCCTGGGACGGTCCAGGACCAGTCCTCCCTGGAGCGGTCCAAGACCAGTCCTCCCTGGGATGGTCCAGGACCAGTCCTCCCTGGGACGGTCCAGGACCTTTCCTCCCTGGGATGGTCCAGGACCAGTCCTCCCTGGGACGGTCCAGGACCAGTCCCCCCTTGCTGATGACCTGGCAAATTTTGCTATAAATTATTAGTGCTTAATCTCTGGCAGCGATTAAAGAATAATCGAATTATTCCGGTTAAATTAAAAAAAATTGTTACCTACGTATTTCTTCGTAAGCCAAACGTCGTCTAGAGTAATGTTTTCTGCATCTGGACGAAGGTTCGAGCCTTCACTACGATTAAAATTAAATGATCCATATGTTTTTTGTGCTTTATGCATTATTATTATTATTATTATTATTATTATTATTATTATTATTATTATGAGGAGGAGGAGGAGGAGGAGGAGGAGGAGGAGGAGGAGGAGGAGGAGGAGAGGAGGAGGAGGAGGAGGGAGGAGGGAGGGAGGAGGAGGAGGAGGAGGAGGAGGAGGAGGAGAGGAGGGAGGAGGAGGAGGAGGGGAGGAGGAGGAGGAGGGAGGGAGGAGGAGGAGGGAGGGAGGGAGGAGGAGGAGGAGGAGGAGGAGGAGGAGGAGGAGGGAGGAGGAGGAGGAGGAGGAGGAGGAGGAGGGAGGAGGAGGAGGGGAGGAGGAGGAGGAGGAGGAGGAGGAGGAGGAGGAGGGGAGGAGGAGGGGAGGAGGAGGAGGAGGAGAGGAGGAGGAGAGGAGGAGGGAGGAGGAGGAGGAGGAGGAGGGAGGAGGGAGGGAGGAGGAGGGAGGAGGAGGAGGGAGGAGGAGAGGAGAGGAGGAGGAGGAGGAGGGGGGAGGAGGAGGAGGGAGGGAGGAGGAGGAGGAGGAGGAGGAGGAGGAGGAGGAGGGAGGAGGAGGAGGAGGGAGGGGGGAGGAGGAGGAGGGAGGAGGAGGAGGAGGAGGAGGAGGGAGGAGGAGGAGGAGGGAGGGAGGAGGGAGGAGGGAGGAGGAGGAGGAGGAGGGAGGAGGAGGAGGGAGGGAGGAGAGGAGGAGGGAGGAGGAGGAGGAGGAGGAGGAGGGAGGAGGAGGGAGGAGGAGGAGGGAGGAGGAGGGAGGGAGGAGGAGGAGGAGGAGGAGGAGGGAGGAGGAGGAGGAGGAGGAGGAGGAGGAGGAGGAGGAGGGAGGGAGGAGGAGGAGGGGAGGGAGGAGGAGGGAGGGAGGAGGAGGAGGAGGGAGGAGGAGGAGGAGGAGGGAGGAGGAGGAGGAGGAGGAGGAGGAGGAGGAGGAGGAGGAGGAGAGGGAGGAGGAGGAGGAGGAGGAGGAGGGAGGGGGTAGTAGTAGTAGTAGTAGTAAAATTATTTTAATATAATACCAATAGTATATTAGTAATAATTATAATAATTTGTGTCTAGTGTTTTATATTCTTGGACGGATCGGGATTTCTGCCTACGTAAGAATTCCAGATGAATACAAGAATCAAGAAGCCTAGTAATACCACCTCATTAATGTATAACATTATTTATGTATATATTAATAAGGTTTGTATCAGGAAGAGAAGCTGGAGCTCAACCCCCTAAACATTTATGTATGAAGCCCATGGGGTGAGCCACAACCTAGTTAACACAGCTAAGTTTTATGATCTATGGGATGAGGTATTCTCTAGATAATGAGTGTTGGTATCCCTTGCACTCTGTTCATTGCCCTGACACTCTCTTCATTACTTCCACAAACTCTTCATTACACACTTGTGATGTTCATTGTTTCTACTGTTCATTGTCCTCACAATGGCCGGGATTCACTGCCCCAACACCAACCACCACGACTCACGAAATCGTAATGACACGATTGCAAACAAACCACATACCACGGGTGGGGTTCGAACCCGCGGTCAGAGAGTCTCAGAACTCTAGACCGTCGCGTAAGCCACTGTCTAGAGTTCTGAGACTCTCTGACCGCGGGTACCAACCACCATTTATTATCCTCCCCGACCACTCCACAATTTATGCAACTTCTCATAAGTGAAACCCTAATGTCGCTGTGAGGTTTAAAGTTCGCATGAATAATAATGTTTATGTTAGGATTAATGTACGTTGTTTCGGCCATTATTTTCCTCAGCTCTCACACGATCATATACGTCAACTCCAGCTGTGTGATTCTCCTGGGGACATGGAGGTATTCCTTTCTTTTTAATACTATTTTATTTTTCTTAGTGAATGTGGCTGGGGTCGCTTTTTTTCCTAAGCTTTTAATCCCCTCCTGAAAACGTGAACTGTTTTATCTTTTATGGATGATTTTAGTTATTACGGCGATGGTTTTTCTCACATTTACTTTGTACTTACCTGTCGATTTCACTACAGTTCATTTTACATAGTCTGCCTTGTCACTTTTTCTCTCTCTTTTTCTCTCTCTTTTTCTCTCTCTTTTTCTCTCTCGTTTTCTCTCTCTTTTTCTCTCTCTGCCTTGTCACTTTTTATCTAGGCCTTTTTTTTACTGGCTTGGAGTTTTACGACTTGTTTGCCATGGGTTCTAACCCCTTCCCGTACCGTGGTTTATATTTCTGGTAACCTACCTGTTCCTCTTCTTAGGCTACAGGTTCGGCTTTGGTTTACCAACCGTGAGGGTTTAGGAAGGATCACACCTGATAACTGATGCTACAATTTATGGGAAGCGTTTTGTCCCCCAGTTCTCCATAATGACCAGTGTATATCTGTCAACATTCTAAAAGCGTAAGTCATTTGGCCCGAGTATCCTCTTCAAAAAAAATAAAAATATTCCTATAATAAAATGACATAAGTGATTTCTTATGAG
>WNWK01013728.1:32500-35000 GCA_009830355.1 Cherax destructor
TCCTCAAATAGTCGAGATTCAAGTAATTTGTTATAGACAATACCTCGTCATATCTTCATCTAAAACAAAAATATTGACAAGCAAACGGCATCCTGAAAGGATCAGGATATCTTTGTGTACACTTACCCTTCAAAAAATCCTTCATAGGACAACTAAATAAGAACGCAAGGATAAGTTTAATGGTCTCAAAGTTGTTGCTGCCTACTACCCCAACTATGGTGCTAATGTGAGAATAGTGAGAATGATATACATCGCCTGTATGGGATCCTTAATTGATTATGCTGCTCCAGTGTTAATATTAGCTAAGGAAAATTCTCTCCGGCCTAGGAGCTAATGCAAAAATGAATCCCTCAGAATTATTCTTGGCTGTACTAAATGTACTAAGGTTCTTAATATGAGGAAGGAGCTTGGGGTTCCTAGTATCAGTAAGAACATAACTGAGATTAACACTGTACTTAGAATTAGTATAAAAAAATGGACCAGACGCTGTTACTAATATATATAAATGGGTCGTGAAAACATCAATTATACTGTTTTTATTACTTGCACGAACTGTATCACTGTAAACAATAGCTGAATGTTGTGTAATGGAAGAAAGTTGAAAGTGAACATTGATAAGAGTAAGGCGATGTAGCAAACGAGTTAGGTAAAGGAAAATTAGATATCATATTGGAGGTAGGGATTATGTGTTCAGATATTTAGGAGTAAACTTGTCATTGGAAGAGTTTATGAAGGACGAAGTAAACCATAGAATTGATGAAGGAAAAAATGTGAGTGGTGCATCGAGTTATCTGTGGAGACAAAGAATGTTATCCATGGAGGCAAAGAAGGGAATGAGTGTATAGTGGTAGCAACCTTATTATGTGGGTGTGAAGCATGGGTTGCAAATGCTGCATCGAGAAGGAGACTGGTGGAGTGGAGATGTCGTGTTTAAGGACAACGTGTGGTGTAAATATTATGCAGAAAATTCGTAGTGTGGAATTTAGGAGGAGGTGTGGAGTTACTAAAAACATTATTCTGAAAACTGAGGAGGGGTTGTTGAGGTCGTTTGGTTAGTTAGAGAGGATGGAGCAAAATAAGATGACTTGTATGGTTCATAAATCTGTAGTGTAGGAGAGGAGGGGTAAGGGTCGTTAGAAGGAGGGATAGAGGGAGGGGTAAAAGAGGATTTGTTTGCAAGGGGCTTGGACATACAGCAGGCATGTGTGAGTGTGTTAGATAGGAGGGAATGGAGACGAATGGTTTTGGGGACTTGACGAGCTGTTGGAGTGTGAACAGGGTAATATTTTTTGAAGAGATTCAGGGAAATCATTTAGCCGGACTTGAGTCCTAGAGGTAAGAAGTACAATGCCTGCACTTTAAAGGAGGGGTTTGGGATATTTGCTGTTTGACGTAACATCTGAATTGTCAAATCTGCGCGCCTCTGCAAAGAAGTGACTATATCTGCATGATGGTGAAAGCGTTAAATGATTGTGAAAGTGTTTCTTTTTCGGGTCACCTGCCTCGGTGGGAGACGGCCGGCATGCTGAAAAAAGTACATAGGAATACAGTAAGAAGCCTGAATAGCTCTACCATCTACTATGCTAAAATTAAGGAAGATAATCACGTTTATGGAGCAACTTGCAATGACTGTGTTGTAGTGGCCAGGCTTAGGCTTGGTTAAAGACACACAGATGAATATCAAACCAAATGCAAAGTATATGACCAGTCCAATTGTCACTATCTTGAACACTATATGCTTTATTGTCCACTTATTGAAGAATATAGAGATAGACAGTACAATAGCCTATGTGATATGTCAAGATATCTTATTAATGGAAATAAGGTACCAAAAAAATTAATCAAATTTCCTAAATTTCTTTCCAACAGATAGGGCAACTGTAGATATAAATATAGATGTACTTTTGTTAACCCTTTCGGGGCCTAGTTCGTAGGGCCTCTTTGTATCCATTTGCTCTTGCGCTGCAATCCTCAGGGTGGATATGGGATGTACAATAAACTAGTATCTTCAGCGGCAAAATCTAAATCTAAAAAAATCTCCCCCACCTCTCTGGTAGCCAGTACTCGCCCCTATCCAGTTCCTCATCTTCACATCAGACATAGACAGAGATGTAAACCATAGCACTGTGTCCTCCTTTGCAGGATGACACAGTGTCCACTGAGGACATGGTTAACCTCCAAGAAGATATAAACCAAATTTTCCAATGGGCAACGGAAAAAATATGTTCAGGGAAGACAAATTCCAACTACTCCGTTATGGAAATATAGAGGAAATAATAACTAGAACTGAGTATACTACAAAGCTCGGAAAAGTAATGTGAAGGACCTGGGAGTGGTAATGTCTGAGGATCTCACTTTCAAAGGTCACAACAGTGTCACTATTACATCTGCGAAGAAAATGATAAGATGCATAACGATAACGTTCAAAACAAGAGATGTCAAGCCAATGAGGAACCTTTTTAAATCACTTGTTCTCTCTACGCTGGAATACTGTTGTACA
>WNWK01013728.1:40000-54129 GCA_009830355.1 Cherax destructor
CAGTAACACCACCCCAGTCACCTCACCCGTCACTCAGCATCAGTAACACCACCCCAGTCACCTCACCCGTCACTCAGCATCAGTAACACCACCCCAGTCACACTTACCCATCACTCAGCCTCAGTAACAGCACCTCAGTCACTTCATTTGTCACCCAGCCTCAGTAACACCACCCCAGTCACCTCACCCGTCAATCAGCATCAGTAACACCACCCCAGTCACCTCACCCGTCACTCAGCATCAGTAACACCACCCCAGTCACCTCACCCGTCACTCAGCATCAGTAACACCACCCCAGTCACCTCACCCGTCACTCAGCATCAGTAACACCACCCCAGTCACACTTACCCCATCACTCAGCCTCAGTAACAGCACCTCAGTCACTTCATTTGTCACCCAGCCTCAGTAACACCACCCCAGTCACCTCACCCGTCACTCAGCATCAGTAACACCACCACAGTCACCTCACCCGTCACTCAGCATCAGTAACACCACCCCAGTCACCTCACCCGTCACTCAGCATCAGTAACACCACCCCAGTCACACTTACCCCATCACTCAGCCTCAGTAACAGCACCTCAGTCACTTCATTTGTCACCCAGCCTCAGTAACACCATCCCGTCACCTCACTCCGTCACCACCCTCTGGTTACCATGCTTCCGTCATCAAGCTTCCGTCACCACGCTTCAGTCACCACGCCCCAGTCACCACCCTCCAGTCACCCAGCCCCAATCACCCCGCCCCAGTCACCACGCCCCAATCACCCCGCACAACTTCCTTTTCCAGTCATGTCACCCTTTCCCAAACTACATATTCATTTTCCTGGCCTCTCCTTCCCTAGTGGAGAGGTTGATGGGGTTCATGACCACTGGGTAGATGCTAGTGGAGAGGTTGATGGGGTTCATGACCACGGGGTAGGATATGCTAGTGGAGAGGTTTGTGGGGTTCATGACCACTGGGTAGATGCTAGTGGAGAGGTTGATGGGGTTCATGACCACGGGGTAGGATATGCTAGTGGAGAGGTTTGTGGGGTTCATGACCACTGGGTAGATGCTAGTGGAGAGGTTGATGGGGTTCATGACCACGGGGTAGGAGATGCTAGTGGAGAGGTTTGTGGGGTTCATGACCACTGGGTAGATGCTAGTGGAGAGGTTGATGGGGTTCATGACCACGGGGTAGGAGATGCTAGTGGAGAGGTTGGTGGGGTTCATGATCACGGGGTAGGAGATTCTCTTCTTCACTGGGTGGTTGTGACCAAGGGATATTCAGAGTATTGTATACATAATTCTTCCATGGTTCTTTCATCTAAGATTATCAGGTCCAGTTTCCTTAGCCTTTCTTCGTAGGTTAGTCCCTCATTAGCTCTTGGGTCAGTCTATTACAAATCAATAACGTTTCCCCTAGTTTAAGAACATAAGAACATAAGAAAGGAGGAACACTGCAGCAGGCCTGTTGGCCCATACTAGGCAGGTCCTTCACAATCCGTCCCACTAACAGAATATTTGCTCAACCCAATTTTCAATGCTACCCAAGAAATAAGCTTTGACAATTCTACCCACTCATGCGCGAGTCCCACTCAAATCCAACCCCTCTCACTCATGAATTTATCCAACCTAAATTTGAAACTACCCAAGGTCCTAGCTTCAATAACCCTACTAGGCAGACTGTTCCACTCATCAACTACCCTATTTCCAAACCAATACTTTCCTATATCCTTTCTAAATCTAAACTTATCTAACTTGAATCCATTATTGCGGGTTCTCTCTTGGAGAGATATCCTCAAGACCTTATTTATATCCCCTTTGTTAATACCCATTTTCCACTTGTATACCTCGATCATGTCTCCCTCATTCTACGTCTTACAAGTGAATGTAATTTTAGGGTCTTCAATCTTTCTTCGTAAGGAAGATTTCTAATGCTATGTATTAATTTAGTCATTCTACGCTGAATGTTTTCTAACGAATTTATGTCCGTTCTGTAATATGGAGACCAGAACTGAGCTGCGTAATCTAGGTGAGGCCTTACTAATGATGTATAAAGCTGTAATATAACCTCTGGACTTCTGTTGTTAACACTTCTTGATATAAATCCCAGTAATCTATTTGCCTTATTACGTACGCTTAGGCATTGCTGTCTTGGTTTAAGGTTGCTGCTTACCATCACCCCCAAGTCCTTCTCGCAATCTGTATGGCTAAGTTCTACGTTATTTAACTTATAAGTGCTTGGGTTTTGGACACTCCCGAGCTTCAGAACCTTGCATTTATCTACATTGAACTGCATCTGCCACTTTTCTGACCACGAATTAAGTTTGTCTAAATCTTCCTGAAGTTCTATGACATCTATGTTTGAATCAATTATCCTACCTATCTTCGTGTCGTCGGCGAATTTGCTCATATCACTAGTAATTCCCTCATCAAGGTCATTGATATATATTATAAATAACAATGGGCCTAAGACTGATCCCTGTGGAACACCACTTGTTACAAGTCCCCATTCGGATTTAACCCCATTTATGCACACTCTCTGCTTCCTATTGGTGAGCCATGACTCGATCCATGACAGCACTTTTCCCCAATGCCATGAGCTGCCACTTTCTTTAACAGTCTCTGGTGCGGTACTCTATCAAAAGCCTTACTAAAGTCTAAATAAACAATATCGAATTCTTTATCGTGATCAACAGCCTCAAAAGCTTTACTGAAGAAGGTTAATAAATTAGATAGGCAGGAACCGCCCTCGTGAATCCATGCTGGGTATCATTAATCAAATTATGGTTATCTAGATGGCTTCTAATAATATCAGCTATAATTGACTCTAGTAATTTGCCTACAATTGAGGTCAGGCTTATTGGGCGGTAGTTTGACGGTAGTGACTTGTCCCCTGCTTTAAAAATAGGAATTACATTAGCCATCTTCCACATATCAGACACTACACCTGTTTGAAGAGATAAATTAAAAATGTTAGATATTGGTTCACAGAGTTCCATTTTGCATTCTTTAAGAACCCTTGCAAAAAGCTCATCAGGACCCGGCGATTTATTTTGTTTCAGTCGGTCCAGCTGTCCTAAAATTTATAGATCAGGTGTGGGCTGCAAGCAGGTCTAGATTCCTTGTTAAGGTTCATAAAGTCAATTTTCAAGTATGCTTAGCAATCATATACTACCAACACTATTCAATTCATATGCAACTCCGGCGATATGTTCTGTGCTATGTTTACCTCATGATTCTTCTCTATGCTCCTGGTTTGCAGCTTCTGTCTCTCCAGTTCATTCTATGTAACCAATCTTTAACTAACGATATATAGAACTTGATCTCCTCGGCATGTTATTTACACGTACGAGGAACAGTAATGATTTCAGATTCCTGTTAGGACCCTCTTGTCCACTCTGCCAACCCTGGTACCTCCTCTTCGTCCATCACTGCCTTTTATTTCCATACGAATTCTGAAATAAATTTCATTACCTTGCCTGCCCTTCTAGTGTGTGGAATATTCTATGATGAGGCACAATAGTGAATGTTTTCTAACACTCCATGAACACAAATTCAACCTAGTCTTTTTTTTTCCTCTCCCTCTATACCTGATGAAGAAATCTAGTAGATTCGTACGACAGATCTTTCTCTAAACACATGCTGGTTTTCTAGTGTAAATTCGTTATTCTCCTACTTATTAACTTGAGTGTGTGTTACAGATGCTGGTCTGTAGTTCGGGGTTCCTTGTCTGTCTCTGTTTTTTAATTCTGGTAGATGATTGCAGATGCTGTTTTCAATGTTTCTGGCACTTGTCCAGAAATATTGTTCTGTCTCATTTCATACAGTGATCATTTGTTTCAATTATCTGTTCAGCTTCGCTATGACATTCTCACTAAGTTCTCTTCTCCTTATTATTCTTACTTTATCTTTCATAGTCATCTTCCTTCTGATATGGCTATGTACCAATTTTGGTTTTAATTTGGTCTTTGTCACAGTGAACTTCTCATTATTTCTCATCTTTTATTTTCATCTTTGTGTTTTCCTTGGTAGTCTTATTTGCTTCTTTGTTCACTACCCTCATTTTTCTCTCCAATTTTCCACTACCTGACACTTTTGGTATAGCTGTTCTTCCTTTTTTAAGGAGAACCATGAACTGATTATTCTTCCTTATGCCACTTATCACTTATTTTTCTCCATTTCCTTCACTATCTTTCTTTTCATTTTTTATTCCTACTCTATTTAAGAGGACTATCATCCTTGCGTAATCCCCTCCCATGTTGTTGGGCTTTATTCTTCCTCCTCTCTCCTTGTTCCTCCTTAAATTCGCTTCTTCCAGGTAGTTTAATTTTAGGACAGCATCGTTGTTGGTCCCAGGGGCAGCTGGTAGTCATTTTTCTCTGTGTCTGCCTCTTTGTCTTGTCAGTTTCAATACGTTCTGCTAAAGTTCCCATAGCTATTTTCATCAGCGACTTTCTTTGAGTCTGGCTAAAAGTGGGACTCTCAGTTTTCCATATAGTTAGACTCTCATGATGAACGGTTTTGTCTTAATCCTGCTGGCTGTGCTTGCTAAATCCTTTTGATGGTTTTTATTATTTTTCTGTTGCTTTCGTACTCCTGTCTCGGTCTCTTGTTTTTTTGGTGTATTGTAGAATACAGCAGCTACTACCTCAGGTTCCCTGATCATGCCTCTGCCTGCTGTGTGATTTCTGTACTCTTTTTTCTCCTTATGTGGTACCCTGATAGAATATCACATTTGTTATGACTACTGTTTTTCTCGTTGTGTGATAGCTCTTGTATTTAGCTACACTTTGCGGTCCGTTTATTTGGCTCACCTTCTTTATGCCCTTTGGATTTGTATACCGTATTATTATCTTACGATTTCTCATTACATTCGGATTCTCCTTCATTCTCTTTTTTTTCTTCTCTCTCTCTTACCCCCTCCCCCTCCCTGCTCCTCACTATCCCTCACACACGAAAAGAATTAAGATTACCAGAGGAATATATTTTGTCTTCGGTTCGTGTGCTGCATCTCTCCCGACTTTCTGTTTCTTTTCTTAACACTGCAGTACTGTGACTTAACCTTCTTATTTACTGTTATCAAAACATCTTTTTGTGTGAAGTCTTTTAAATTGTAAATCTTCTCATGTTTTTTTACCTCTAATAATCACATATTTTCAACCAGTTATCATGTGTTTTTCTATTCTTTTTTTTATAACGCATTTTACCCTCATGCGTCTTCCCCTCATGCGTCTTACTCTCATACCTCTTCCCATCTTACGTCTTTCTTCCATGTATCTTCCTCCCATACCTCTTCCCCTTATATATCATCTCCTCGTGAAATGTCTTCCCTCTTATTTTCAAGGATCGTTGTTCTCAATACTTGTCGTGTATTACATATTTCCCCTCGTCTTCCCTAACTCTTAGAGGAATATTTTCCCTTTATTATCGCAAGTTATCTTAAATTTGCTTCTTACAGTGTTTGCTCGCTCATTATAAAATGATTCTCTTCATTTTCTCCTTATTCTTACTTATATTATTTTCAATTACATATGATCCGTTTCTTGTTTTTTTAGTTTTTGGAAAATTTGTTAAGGAATTTAGGCAGTGTATCGCTCACTCTCTTCCAGTTTTCTATAAAATGATATAGATTTATTCATGTATCTATTTATTCATGTATATGTGTATTAGTTGATAAATGAGACGCTTGTGCAACATTTGGGTATCTTTATTCCGGAAGCGTTTCCCCACCGAGTGGCTTCTTCAGTCCATTGTAGAGTAAGGTGGAAGATGAGGTAATCAGTTCCTCAGTATGAAGGACAGATTACCTCAAACTCCTCTTTACACTGGACTGAAGAAGCCATTGGCAGGTGAAACGTTTCCGGAGTAAAGATACCCAAATGTTGGAACGTGTCGGTTTTTTAAACCGTTTATTCACATTTATTAGCATATACCTAGATGAATGTGCTGGCTGACGCCACCTATGAAGGACTGACAAGATCGTTCTATAATCCTTTTTTGATGGCACAGACTTTTTCTCGTCTTTCATCTCATTCCACTTCCTAACATCCCTTTATTAATTGTCTTCAAATTATTTTTGCATAGCTTAGCAGCGTGTTTCATCTTCAGGATACGTAAAGGTTGTTTAGGGTTCATTCTCCTCCTAATGACTGCAGGAGTTGTCATGTGGAATGACTAGTTTTCATGTGGAATGACTAGTTGTCATGTGGAATGAATAGTTGTCATGTGGAATGACTAGTTGTCATGTGGAATGACTAGTTTTCATGTGGAGTGACTAGTTGTCATGTGGAATGAATAGTTGTCATGTGGAATGAATAGTTGTCATGTGGAATGACGTGTTATGTGAAATGACTTGTTATGTGGAATGACTAGTTGTCATGTGGAATGACTTGTTATGTGGAATGACTTGTTATGTGGAATGACTTGTTATGTGGAATGACTTGTTATTTGGAATGACTTGTTATGTGGAATGACTAGGTGTCATGTGGAATGATTAGTTGTCATGAGGAATGACTAGTTGTCATGTGGAATGACTTGCTGTGCTGCGACACGGTGGTGGTTGTCACCGCAGCTGCTTGTTGGACTCACTGTTTTATTGGTGGTATTTCGATCCTGTGCAGTTTCTTGGTTGATAAAAGAAAATAGGTAAGTGATTTAACTATTTTCTGCTCTATCTGAGATTGCCTACAAAAGTATTTTCAATAGTGCCAGGAATTATCATGATGGTTAAGTCTATTCATGATCACACTTCCTCTAGAGTTGCCAGATCTAATTAGTATTACCTTATAAATCTCTTTACTCAGCTCCTGTACCAAACGGATGCCATTTTTTCCAAAATTTCTCTCGGTGTGTCAAGTGTTTGGCTACACTACGGGTTGGACAATGGTGACATATCCTCGAGGTTTGGACTTCATAATTTGTTTACTAGTTAACTGATATTGTGTTATTTCACAACTGTGATCAATTTTATCATTTGAGTTCAGTTTTATCCTTATTTAAATTGTGCTTCCAAGAATTTCAGACATGGTGGTGGGTGAGGGGGTAGGAATGGTGATGGTAGTGGTTGATGCGGGAGGAATGGTGATGGTAGTGGTTGATGCGGGAGGAATGGTGATGGTAGTGGTTGATGCGGGAGGAATGGTGATGGTAGTGGTTGATGCGGGAGGAATGGTGATGGTAGTGGTTGAGGGGGCAGGAATGGTGATAGTAGTGATTGATGGGGAGGAATGGTGATGGTAGTAGTTGAGGGGCAGGAATGGTGATGGTAGTGGTTGAGGGGGCAGGAATGGTGATGGTAGTGGTTGAGGGGGCAGGAATGGTGATGGTAGTGGTTGAGGGGGCAGGAATGGTGATGGTAGTGGTTGAGGGGAGGAATAGTGATGGTAGTGGTTGAGGGGGCAGGAATGGTGATAGTAGCAATTGATGGGGAGGAATGGTGATGGTAGTGGTTGAGGGGCAGGAATGGTGATGGTAGTGGTTGAGGGGGTAAGAATGGTGACGATAGTGGTTGAGGGGTAGGAATGGTGATGGTAGTGGTTGGTAGGGTAAAATGGTGATGGTAGTGGTTGATGGGAGCATGAATGGTGATGGTAGAGGCTGATGGGGAGGAATGGTGATGGTAGTGAGCTGCTTAACTTTCCTAAATCAGTTTTTGAACAACTGAGCGCTGGTGCATACGTTGGACTGTCAGGAGGTAACACCAACAACCTGGTTGTTCAGTCAATCCACTGGGAGCCCTGGAATAGAACCGGTCAGTGAAGGGTGTTGTTTGCGAGGTGTGGGTAGCTTAATGAAATTCAGAGTGGGATTAGCGGGGGTGGGTTGAGTAGAGAGAAGCAAGATTGGTTTAATGGGGTGGGGGTAGAAAAAGGTATGGTGATTTTAGTGGGGGTGGGGTAAAGAAAGGTAGGGAGATTTTAGTGGGGGTGGGGGTAGAGAAAGGTAGAGGGATTTTAGTGAGGTGGGGTAGAGAAAGGTGGAATGGTTATAGTAGGGATAGGGATAGGGATAGAGAAATGTAGAGTGGTTTTAGTGGGGGTGGGGGTAAAGAAAGGTAGGATGGTTTTAGGGCAGTGGGGTAGAGAAAGATAGGGTGGTTTTAGTGGGGTGGGGTAGAGAAAGGTAGGGTTATTTTATTGGGGGTGGGGGCAGAGAAAGGTAGGGTGGTTTTAGTGGGGATAAGGGTAGGGAAAGGTAGGGAGATTTTAGTGGGGTGGGGGTAGAAAAAGGTAGAGTTATTTTATTGAGGTGGGGGTTGAGAAAGATAGGGTGGTTTTAGTGGGGTGGGGTAGAGAAAGGTAGGGTTATTTTATTCGGGGCCGGGGCAGAGAAAGGTAGGGTGGTTTTAGTGGGGATGGGGTAGGGAAAGGTAGGGAGATTTTAATGGGGTGGGAGTAGATAAAGGTAGGGTTAGTTTATTGAGGTGGGGGTTGAGAAAGGTATGGTGGTTTTAGTGGGGGGTTGAGAAAGGTAGGGTGGTTTTAGTGGGGTGTGGGTAGAGAAAGGTAGGGTGAATTTATTGGGGTGGGGTAGTGAAAGGTAGAGTGGTTTTAGTGGGGTGGGGGTGGAGAAAGGTAGAGTGGTTTTAGTGGGGGTGGGGGTAGAGAAAGGTAGATTGGTTTTAGTGGGGTTGGGGGTAGAGAAAGGTAGGGTGGTTTTAGGGAGTGGGGGTAGAGAAAGGTAGGGTAGTTATAGTGGGGGGTAGAGAAAGGAAGGGTGGTTTCAGTGGGGTGAGGATAGAGAAATGTAGAGTGGTTTTAGTGGGGGGGAGGGTAGAGAAAGGTAGGATGGTTTTAGTGGGGTGGGGTTAGAGAAATGTAGAGTGGTTATAGTAGGGGTGAGGATAGAGAAATGTAGGGTGGTTTTAGTGGTGGTGGGAGTAAAGAAAGGTAGGATGGTTTTAGGGGGGTGGGGGTAGAGAAAGATTGGGTGGTTTTAGTGGGAGTGGGTACAGGAGTCTGAGTGGGTGGGTGTTTGTTTTGTTTATTAAACGAGACTGTATACATGTGTGTGTGTTTATTCTCTCGCCTATCTGTGTTGTGGGACTTGGGAAGCATGAGTGTCATTGTGACCCAAGCCTCGGTCTGGCAGAGAGGGTGGGCCATTACTGGCAGGGTGACCCTCTCAGAGGGTGGGTCATCAGTGGTAGGGGTGACCCTCTCGGAGGGTGGGTCATCAGTGGTAGGGTGACCCTCTCAGAGGGTGAGTCATCAGTGGTAGGGGTGACCCTCTCAGAGGGTGGGCCATCACTGGCAGGGTGACCCTCTCAGAGGGTGGGTCATCAGTGGTAGGGGTGACCCTCTCAGAGGGTGAGTCATCAGTGGTAGGGGTGACCCTCTCAGAGGGTGGGTCATCAGTGGCAAGGGTGATCCTCTCAGAAGGTGGGTCATCTCTGGCAGGGTGACCCTCTCAGAGGGTGGATCATCAGTGGCAAGGGTGATCCTCTCAGAGGGTGGGTCATCAGTGGTAGGGGTGACCCTCTCAGAGGGTGAGTCATCAGTGGTAGGGGTGATCCTCTCAGAAGGTGGGTCATCTCTGGCACGGTGACCCTCTCAGAGGGTGGGTCATCAGTGGCAAAGGTGATCCTCTCAGAGGGTGGGTCATCTGTGGCAGGGTGACCCTCTCAGAGGGTGGGTCATCTCTGGCATGGTGACCCTCTCAGAGGGTGGGTCATCAGTGGCAAAGGTGATCCTCTCAGAGGGTGGGTCATCTCTGGCAGGGTGACCCTCTTAGAGGGTGGGTCATCTCTGGCACGGTGACCCTCTCAGAGGGTGGGTCATCTCTGGCAGGGTGACCCTCTCAGAGGGTGGGTCATCTCTGGCACGGTGACCCTCTCAGAGGGTGGGTCATCTCTGGTAGGGTGACCTTCTTATAGGGTGGGTTATCTCTGGCACGGTGACCTTCTTAGAGGGTGGGTCATCAGTGGCAAGGGTGATCCTCTCAGAAGGTGGGTCATCTCTGGCAGGGATGACCCTCTCAAAGGGTGGGTCATCTCTGGTAGGGTGGCCCTCTTAGAGGGTGGGTCATCTCTGGCATGGTGACCCTCTTAGAGGGTGGGTCATGTCTGGCAGGGTGACCCTCTCAGAGGGTGGGTCATCTCTGGCAGGGTGACCCTCTCAGGGGGTGGGTCATCTCTGGCACGGCGACCCTCTCAGAGGGTGGGTCATCTCTGGTAGGGTGACCCTCTTATAGGGTGGGTTATCTCTGGCATGGTGACCTTCTTAGAGGGTGGGTCATCAGTGGCAAGGGTGATCCTCTCAGAAGGTGGGTCATCTCTGGCAGGGATGACCCTCTCAAAGGGTCTGCACTTCAATTTTTTTGCCCCAAACTCTTGTGTTGTGCAGTAACAAATTCTTTTTTGGTGTCTAAGTAAACGTAATCTACCTGTCTCTCTCTATTTCCAGTTCACGTCGGTTAGTTTGCTATAAAACTCCAAAAGCGTGGAAAGACAAAATTGTCCAAGTGCTCTACCACTCTCCATATTCACTAACCAACAAAATTTAACCCTCGCTCTTACGTCCCGTATTTTAAAAAGCCTGTCCCTGTCTGCTCTTATCAGATCATCAGGGCATTTCGTATGTCGTAATCATGCCTTCCCTAGTACGTTTTTTTCCTAAAGTCGTCAGGTTCAATTCCTTTAGCCTCTCCTCATAGCTCATTGCCCTTAGTTCAGGGACTAGTCTTGTTGCTTGACCAGGTGGGGGGTCTCTACGGTGCTATGTACTTCATAACAAGTCTAACACTTGTCGTGTAGAGTCCTTAAAAATTCTTTATTCAGTTTTCTGAGAACAAATCTGAGTTTAGGTTAATATGTGGTTTATGGATGTTTAGGATATGTTTATGGATGTTTAGAATATGTTTATGGATGTTTAGAATATGTTTATGGATGTTTAGAATATGTTTATGGATGTTTAGGATATGTTTATGGATGTTTAGGATATGTTTATGGATGTTTAGGATATGTTTATGGATGTAATAATATTGGTAGAATTACCGACAATATGTTAAGTAAAAGGACACAAATGCAACTAATGTGACATTTTATTGTGGCAACGTTTCGCTCTCCAGGAGCTTTCTCAAGCCGTTACAAGCGATAATGGACATAGTGGGTTTATATATACTCTCAAAGTGAGGTGAAATACTAGTGGTGGTAGTAGTAGTGATATTAGTAGTAGTAGTAGTAATACAATAAGGTAGAACAATCAACATGCACATGAGTAAAAGGTGATAAAACAAATACTTGGGTAGTATAACAATAGGTTAGACTCAATTCCTGGTCAGAAAAATGGCAGATGCAGTTCAATGTAGATAAATGCAAAGTTCTAAAGCTCGGGAGTGTCCATAACCCAAGCACTTATAAGTTAAATAACGTAGAACTTAGCCATACAGATTGCGAGAAGGACTTGGGGGTGATGGTAAGCAGCAACCTTAAACCAAGACGTAATAATATTGGTAGAATTACCGACAATATGTTAAGTAAAAGGACACAAATGCAACTAATGTGACATTTTATTGTGGCAACGTTTCGCTTGAGAAAGCTCCTGGAGAGCGAAACGTTGCCACAATAAAATGTCACATTAGTTGCATTTGTCCTTTTACTTAACTTAAACCAAGACAGCAATGCCTAAGCGTACGTAATAAGGCAAATAGATTACTGGGATTTATATCAAGAAGTGTTAGCAACAGAAGTCCAGAGGTTATATTACAGCTTTATACATCATTAGTAAGACCTCACCTAGATTACGCAGCTCAGTTCTGGTCTCCATATTACAGAATGGACATAAATTCGTTAGAAAACATTCAGCGTAGAATGACTAAATTAATACATAGCATTAGAAATCTTCCTTACGAAGAAAGATTGAAGACCCTAAAATTACATTCACTTGTAAGACGTAGAATGAGGGGAGACATGATCGAGGTATACAAGTGGAAAATGGGTATTAACAAAGGGGATATAAATAAGGTCTTGAGGATATCTCTTCAAGAGAGAACCCGCAATAATGGATTCAAGTTAGATAAGTTTAGATTTAGAAAGGATATAGGAAAGTATTGGTTTGGAAATAGGGTAGTTGATGAGTGGAACAGTCTGCCTAGTAGGGTTATTGAAGCTAGGACCTTGGGTAGTTTCAAATTTAGGTTGGATAAATTCATGAGTGAGAGGGGTTGGATTTGAGTGGGACTCGCGCATGAGTGGGTAGAATTGTCAAAGCTTATTTCTTGGGTAGCATTGAAAATTGGGTTGAGCAAATATTCTGTTAGTGGGACGGATTGTGAAGGACCTGCCTAGTATGGGCCAACAGGCCTGCTGCAGTGTTCCTACTTTCTTATATTCTTATGTTCTTATATTTCTGCTGGAGGCTGAAATATCGAAGGCCTGTAGGAGTGTTAAGCCCACTATGTCCATTATCGCTTGTAACGGCTTGAGAAAGCTCCTGGAGAGCGAAACGTTGCCACAATAAAATGTCACATTAGTTGCATTTGTGTCCTTTTACTTAACATATGTTTATGGATGTTTAGAATATGTTTATGGATGTTTAGAATATGTTTATGGATGTTTAGGATATGTTTATGGATGTTTAGGATATGTTTATGGATGTTTAGAATATGTTTATGGATTGTTATTTATAATATATATCAATGTTTATGGATTGTTATTTATAATATATATCAATGACCTTGATGAGGGAATTACTAGTGATATGAGCAAATTCGCCGACGACACGAAGATAGGTAGGATAATTGATTCAAACATAGATGTCATAGAACTTCAGGAAGATTTAGACAAACTTAATTCGTGGTCAGAAAAGTGGCAGATGCAGTTCAATGTAGATAAATGCAAGGTTCTGAAGCTCGGGAGTGTCCATAACCCAAGCACTTATAAGTTAAATAACGTAGAACTTAGCCATACAGATTGCGAGAAGGACTTGGGGGTGATGGTAAGCAGCAACCTTAAACCAAGACAGCAATGCCTAAGCGTACGTAATAAGGCAAATAGATTACTGGGATTTATATCAAGAAGTGTTAGCAACAGAAGTCCAGAGGTTATATTACAGCTTTATACATCATTAGTAAGGCCTCACCTAGATTATGCAGCTCAGATCTGGTCTCCATATTACAGAATGGACATAAATTCGTTAGAAAACATTCAGCGTAGAATGACTAAATTAATACATAGCATTGAAATCTTCCTTACGAAAAAAAAGATTGAAGACCCTAAAATTACATTCACATGAAGACGTAGAATGGGGGAGACATGATCGGGATACAAGGGGAAAAATGGGTATTAAAAAAGGGGGATATAAATAAGGTCTTGAGGATATCTCTCCAAGAGAAACCCGCAAAATGGATTTAAGTTAGAAAAGGTTTAGATTTAAAAAGGATATTAGGAAAGTATTGGTTTGGAAAAGGGGAGTTGATGAGTGGAAAGTCTGCCTAGTAGGGGTTTTGAACTAGGGCCTTTGGGGAGTTTCAAATTTGGGTTGGGTAAATTCATGGGAGAGGGGGTTTGGGTTTGAGTGGGGCTCCCCATGAGTGGGTAGAATTGTCGCTTTTTTTCTTGGGGAAACATTGAAAATTTGGGTTTAGCAAATATTCTGTTAGTGGAACGGATTGTAAAGGGGGTGCCTAGTATGGGCCAACAGGCCTGCTGCAGGTTCCTCCTTTCTTATGTTTATGGGTGTTTAGAATATGTTTATATATTTGGGGGGGTTTAAAATTTGGGTTTAGCAAAAATTTGTTAGTGGGACGGATTGTGAAGGACCTCCCAGTATGGGAACAGGCCCGCTGCAGTGTTCCTCCTTTCATGTTCTTTTTGTTCTTATGTTTTGAATAAAAAAGGAGGAACCTACAGGGCCCTTTTTGGCCCCTCACAGGTCCTTCCAAAACCATCCCACCAACAGAATAATTTCCCAACCTAATTTTCAATTCTACCCAAAAAAAAGCTTTGAAGGGTTCTTTCTCAAATTTTTTTGTCCCCCAAATCCCCCCTCTCACTCATGAATTTATCCAACCTTTTGAAAAAACCCCAAAGGGCATTTGCTTTAAGACCCCACTAGGGAGACTTTTCCCTTTATCAACACCCCATTTTCCCAAAACCCAAAATTTTCCTATTCCTTTCTAAATCTAAACTTTTAATTTTAATCCATT
>WNWK01013729.1:0-54128 GCA_009830355.1 Cherax destructor
ACCTAAAGTCAGTACCTAACCAACCAGGCTGTGGTTCGTACGTCGGGTTGCGTGCGGCTAACATTAACAGTCTGGTTGATCAGGTCCTAATCCACCATGATGCCTGGTCACAGACCTGGCCTCATGGGCGTTGACCCCCGAAACCCTCTCCAGGTATTCTCCACGTTACCTAGACATACATTTGTCCCTCCTGAGTGCAGTCTGTCCTCAGATCCGCAAGCTAGCTTATTTAAGTAAAATTTTTAACATATATTCAGGATACGTCAAAACCTTACACACTTGCTGTTCCCAGCTGCAAATAATATATATACTTGTAATATCATAAGTAAATCAGTGATTTTTTTAATAATTTTTTAAACTATTTTTATACAAACTATGAAGGTCAGATTTTGGATGGTTAATTTATCATTAATTTCTAACAAGTATTTTTTTTTTGCTAATATAACAACAATGTTAAAATTGCACTTGCAGTTAAGAGTATGTATATTGCTTATAAACGGTAATCAAAGTTGTTTTGTTTTGACTTGTAATTCATCTATGTAAAAAATTCAACTTGCGTAAATAAACCATACCACGGGTGGAGTTCGAACTCGCGGTCAGAGAGTTTGTTTGCAATCGTGTCATTACGATTTCGTGAGTCAACTTGCGTAAGTTTAAATAGCTTATGGATTGGCATACAGGCAGTATGGATAAATTTAATACTTGCATTTATCCTTCCTTTTCAAGTGTTGCAACAGCTTCTAGCTTCCCCCCCTTGCATAGTTTCAACATTCACGACTTGTCATTGCCCCACAGTTGCTTATCATGTTTTCCTCATTGATCGCTATCTTTCTCCCTTCCCCGCATTGCCCTTTTTCCTGTTTTCCCCCATTGTGTACTCGAGAGTTTTGTGTGCAGGGGAGAAGAGAAAGTCTCGAATTCTGGCTCTATCTTCTAACCTATTCTCGACTGATATTATTAGTTCCTGGCCTCTTGACCTTTATCATATGTACTCTTAAATTTATTATAAGTATTCTTACGTTTATCAAACGTACTCTTACATTTACCATACGTACTCCCAAATTTATCATATGTACTCTTAAATGAATCATACGTACTTAAATTTATCATACGTACTCTTAAATGTGTGTAAAGTTTGCCTCCACTACCTGCCTACTTCCTGAGTCAGGAGGCCCAGTCCTGACTCAGGTCTCCTGGTCTGATAAATCAGGCTATTGGTGTTAGCTTCACGTAGTGCAATGTAGGCACCACAGTCCAGCTGATTTCCTAATCAAACTTAAGTTTCTTAAAAAACGACAGAAGTGCGTTGGTAAGTCTCACAATATCTGAAGGGAGGGTGTAGAAAAGTCTTTAATCCTATACACTTGTTATTTCTTAGTACATTTACTGGACTTTGTGTTTGGACCCACTTGGTTATGTCATCATCATAAATTTACAAGAGTAGGTTAAGAGGTAGAGCTGGAATTCGACACTTGTAAACTCGGTGGGTCCGCGAACTCTTATTTACTTCCAACAACCCACGTTTCGATAAATGACACTTGTGCAACACTTGGGTATCTTTATTCTGAAAACGTTTCGCCCGCCAGTGGCTTCAGTCAGTGCAAAGAAACGGTGGAAGATAGGAGTGTGAGTGATCAATCCCTCAACCTGGAGTACTAGATGTGTTCAGTCCAAGTTTCTCTCGCTAAGCGAAGTACCGTCTGGGAAATACCGAGGCACCTGAGTGGCACTCTCCTCTGACCATCTATCAGGAGCTTCACACAGTCATTCAAGAGTTATACACGACTTGTATCAGGGCCATATGATTAAGACACGTATCAGACGGGTTTACCCTTATTAATAAACTAACAGCATCCAGCTGACTCTGGATGAACAACAGGAATACACGATCATGATACAAGACACACAAGACTCGATAAGGTGGACAGGAAAATAATTTTCAAAAGGCAGGAAAAAAGAACAATGGGAATGGGTGGGAGTTTCACCGATATAGCAATAAGGATGCCGGGAACTACTTATTTAGCTTTATTGGCGTCAAAATCACTGTGAACACACTTTCAAAATAATAGGTAAGATAATGGTCATGAGGATAGAGGTAAATAAAACACAGTATATTATTGCTACTTCCTGGGATCACTGCCCCATCGTACCAGGCGAGAACAACTATGACCACTATGATATGGTCTTAAGAACATAAGAAAGAAGGAACACTGCAGCAGGCCTACTGGCCCATGCGAGGCAAGTACAAGTCTCCCACCGGCTTAAGCCAATGCCCTGACCCAGCCAGGTCAGGTTACATTCACTTAAGGAGGGAGCACGGCATCTGACCTAGTAGCACAAGCTAGTCAGGACCAACTCACACCCACCCGCACCCACTCATATATTTATCTAGCCTATTTTTTAAAAATACACAACGTTTTAGCCTCTATAACTGTAATCAGGAGTTTGTTCCACTCATCGACAACTCTATTACCAAACCAATGCTTTCCTATATCCTTCCTGAATCTGAATTTATCCAACTTAAAGCCATTGCTGCGAGTCCTGTCAATACTAGATATTTTTAACACGCTATTTACATCCCCTTTATTTATTCCTGTTTTCCATTTATACACCTCAATCATATCCCCTAATTCTACGCCTTTCTAGAGAGTGCAGATTCAGGGCCCTCAGTCTATCCTCATAGGCAAGATTTCTGATACATGGGATCAACTTAGTCATCCTCCTTTGTACGTTTTCCAGAGCATTTATATCCATTCTGTAATACGGTGACCAAAACTGTGCAGCATAATCTAGATGAGGCCTATGACTACAACAACAAACCTATCTCTGACATTGACACTCAACTGATCTCATCCAAGACACCATTACACAAGCAGCCAACTCCGCAATACCAAAGACAACTCACACCACTCGTTATTCTTTCAAACCTTCAATCAGAACAAGAAGATTAATTATCTGCTACCACAACCGCTTCTCTACAACACATAGATTTAATCAAGTCCGATTAGATCTCACTTACCTCAGAAACAACATTCTACACAGTCTAGACCAAGACCACAACTCTCATTGGTCACAGCTCATACTACAAGCAGACAAACAGCAATTAAAAACTCCAAAGACTTCTGGAACTTTATCAAAAAAATCCAGGTACCACACCCACCAACAAATTCAAACACATCACCCACAACAACACACACATCTCAGACCCGCAGGCTGCTACAAACATCTTCAAACACATCTGGGAGAACATCTTCCACCCTCACCCACCCCACCCTAACGCCATCCAACACATTCAGAACATAGAACACTGGAACACTACACACACACACGAAACAACACCAGACAGCCACATCCATCTGGACTCCCTTACTTCCTCCCAAGAACTCGACACTCCTTTCACCAACACAGACATTAAAACTCTCCTCAGACACCTTCCTCCCAAGGCTCCTGGTGCCTCTGGCCTAAATCATATTATCCTAAAACACCTTCCTGACTCTATCATTACTTCCTACACAAACCTCCTCAATGCCTCCCTTGCTTCTGGTTACTTCCCTTCATTCTTCAAAGCTGCTACCTCTATCCTCCTTCCCAAACCCAATAAAGACCACTCTGACCCTAGAAACTATCGCCCTATCAGCCTCCTCGAAACATTAGGTAAACTCTTTGAAAAACTCATCAACCATCGTCTTCGCAGATACCTGGAACACAACTCACTTCTTTCTAACGGCCAGTTTGGCTTCAGAACTCACAGATCTACACAGGATGCCATTAACATCATTCTCAACTACATCCACATAAACACAAAACAAAGAAACAGGACAGCCCTGGTTGCAAAAGACGTTGAAAAAGCTTTTGACACTGTCTGGCATGTAGGGCTCAAACACAAACTCTGCACTAACTTTAACCTGCCTCTCACTACTCGTAAACTCCTCTGCAACTTCCTTGACGGCCGCACCATGAGAATCAAATTCCAAGGCTGCTACTCTGACTACTTCACACTAAATGCTGGAGTACCCCAGGGATCTGTCCTCTCCCTTACCCTCTACATTTATACACTAACGACATTCCAACACCTGTATACCACAACTCCATCACACTAGCCTATGCAGACGACATTACACAACTCACCACTCACGCCAATATAGATACACTCTCACACAAAACACAGAATGAGGTCGACAGGATTGCCTTCTGGGAACAAAAATGGAGGATCAAAACCAATGCAGCTAAATCCAGCATTACATATTTTAACTATAGGAAACGTGATCCTCCATTACCTGTCGAGCTCAGAACAGCTGACACCCGCACCTACATCCCCATCACACAATCTGTCACAGTCCTTGGCATTAATCTTGACTACCTTCTTTGCTTACACAGGCACATTCACTCAAAGCATGCAGTAGCTAGTAAGGCCCTTGCGGGCCTCTACAAGCTGAAACATGCCTCCCAACGCACCAAACTACACCTCTATAAATCCGTAATACGCCCTCTGATAACTTACTCTCCTTTAGCCCTCTCTCTTGCAGCCAAAACAAACTTACTTAAACTGCAGCGTGTCCAGAACAAGACTCTGCGCTGGGTGCTTGATGTCAGATGGGAAGACTTCGCCACAAGCGAGTCTCTCCATGCCCAGTTAGACATCCCTGCGCTGAATCTGTACTGGAAGACTCTCAGTGACAGACAGATAGACAAACTTGAGACACGACATGACTACTGGACCTCTCTCCTTGACGAAGACATTCGTAGACCCACAAACCAACACAACCTTTTCTATTCCTTGTATGATCCTGCTCCTAACCCTATTTACAAATAACCTTTGATTCTATGTCAGATACCTTGAGCTGTTCGCCCCTCTGACCCACTTTAGCCTTAGCTGCTGGGTTAAGCCCTGGCTCAACTTCTACACTCCTCTCTAGCGGTAATCTTCACCTGTCCCGTCCTCCCCGCTCACCCCACAGAAGTCTCATCAACAGGAGAGCCTGCTATTCCTGTTCTCAAGTCTGCCCCACGATCGCCTTAGCTGCTGGGTTAAGCCCTGGCTCTATTTCTACGACTAAGAAGACTCCTCTCCAGCACTATTCTTCGTCTGTACCGTCTTCCCCGCTCATCCCATTGGGATCTTACCTGTACTTATTCGATTCGATTCTGTGTGTTAGTGTGACTTTGTAAATGGTCCAAGTCGGGCCGAAACGTCGTCGTAAGCTCCTCTCTTTTTTATATGTGCGGGTTGTGTGTGTATTGTTACAGTCACGGTATTGTGCCTTTTTTGTTATTTATGGACCCCGCAGGTAAGCGTCTTATTCTTTCTAACTTTTTTAATGTTCTTCCTTCTTTTAAACCCGTCTTTCGTTCTTATGAGGTTGCTCTTATTGCCACCAGGCGTCGTGAGAATCAGCTTCACTTTCTATATGACTGTCTTGCTGAGCAGGTTCTGCCACCTTCCTTCTCCCATTTCCTGAAACCCAGCCCACTGGGCACTCCCTTTCCTGATCATGCCCGTCTCCTACTCCAACAGCTCATTATTTCTACTAAGTCTCAGGTTGAAGATGCCTTCTTTACTCTCCATCAGCGTCAACATGTTCTCTTTGCTTCTCTTCCACAAGATCTCTGTAACCTTCTCACTACCGTCGCTTTTGACACTGCTCGCCTGAATTCACAAATGCATTCCTCTAAACTACAGAACAAACTTCTACGTCTCATCTCAGATAGCCCTTGGTCTAAATTCTCCCTTACCGACTGTGTTACTAATCTGTCTTCTGTCACACTCTCCCAACATGAGCTTGAACTGCTTGGTTTTGGTCTTTCCTTTGCCACTTCACCTGCCCCTCGCGCTGGTATTGACATGATTAGCTCTTTTGACTCTTTTCGTCAGTCTCGCTCTCGTAACAATAATCTTCCTGATTTATCCACTTTTCGTGGCGCGCTCCTTCCTGCTCTTGATAGCCTGTTTTCTAAGAACCATCACCTTCCTCGCCGCTATCAACTTGCCCTTTCTGCCCTTAAATCCAACGCTAACATTGTCATACTCTCTTCTGATAAAGGTAATTCGGATGTTATCCTCGATCATGAGGATTACCTCCGTAAAGCCGATGTCTTGCTCTCTGACTCACGTACCTACACTCCTCTCGTTTCCAACCCTCTTGATCGCATCAAGAGAACTTTCAACAAGAAACTTAAGACTCTCTCCGACCTCTGCCCTTCTGACTTTAACCTTGTTCAACGTTTTCGTGTCATCTGTCCCTCTCTGCCCTATTTCTATGGCCTTCCCAAAACTCACAAACCTGATATTCCTCTGCGTCCCATCATATCTTCTAGAGGTTCTGTCTCTTATTCTCTTGCGTCCTGGCTAGCCAAAACCCTCACTCCCTTTCTTGGTACTTTTTCTCCTGCCCACCTTCGTCACTCTCAAGACTTCATCGAACGGGTTCGCTCTCTCCCGACCTGTAAGATGCTTAGTCTGGATGTCGAGTCCCTCTTCACTAATGTCCCTCTGGATGATGTCCTTAATTTTCTAGGAGAGAAGGCCAATGAAGGGTTACTTCATCTCCCTATACCTACTGATGTCTTTCTTGATCTTATCCGACCTTTTCCTTTCAAGGTAAATATTATTCTCAAACCTTTGGTGTCGCTATGGGCTCTCCTCTATCTCCTGTTCTTGCTAATCTTTACATGGAATACTTCGAGACTGTCCTTCTTCCCACTATTGATGTACGTCCTTCACTCTGGCTCCGCTATGTAGATGACATCTTTGCTCTTTGGCCTCATGACTTAAGTCTCTTCCAACCTTTTCTTGATGCTCTTAATAATCTTGCCCCTTCCATTAAGTTTAAAGCTGATTGGGAATCTAATTCTTTGCTTCCTTTCCTTGATGTTCATGTCCACCGCTCAGTTACAGGTTTTGCCTTCTCCGTGTACCGCAAGCCTATGCACAGTGGCATGTATATTCATTACTTCTCTTATCATGCCTCCTCTGTCAAGAAGAGTGTTCTTATCTCCCTCTTTTTCCGTGCTCTCCGCATCTGTGATCCTCAGTTTCTTGAAGCAGAAATTTCCACTCTTCATAATTCATTTTCCCGCCTGGGCTACCCTTCCCATTTCATAGACTCTGCTTTCTCTCGTGCTAAACGGACTTTCTTCTCTCCTAAACACTCTACTCCTGAAAACTCTCCAGTCCTCTGCCTTCCCTACATCTCTGGTCTCTCTAATCTCAGCAACTCTCTCCGTTCCTTAGACATCAAACTTACCTTTCGTCAGACTAACACTC
Source organism: Cherax destructor (assembly GCA_009830355.1). Taxonomy (NCBI): domain Eukaryota; kingdom Metazoa; phylum Arthropoda; class Malacostraca; order Decapoda; family Parastacidae; genus Cherax; species Cherax destructor. The sequence goes on from WNWK01013729.1 coordinate 7,265, forward strand.
AGACATCAAACTTACCTTTCGTCAGACTAACACTCTTCGCACTAATCTAGTTCATACTTCCCCTCCCTCCACAGATTATCCTGGTGTCTACTCTATTTCTTGCTCCTCCTGTCCTCTTCAGTACTTCGGAGAAACTGGCCGATCTCTTTCTGACAGACTCAAGGAGCACAAAAATAGTGTTAGGCCGACACTAATAATGCTCTTTTCTGTCATGTCAGAGATCACAGTCATCCTATTGATTGGTCTTCTGCTAAAACTGTCTACCCTACGTCTAACTTTCATAGTCGCCGCCTTGTTGAATCCTCCCTTATACACAACTTTCCCTGTATGAATCTTAGCCCTGGCTTTGTCTCTGTTGATGCTTTCCTCTCTCATTACATTGTTAAATGCTCTAAACTTCAGAACACCCGTGACTTAACCTGATTCCTTCCCTTTCTTCTCTTCCCCCTTCTCCTTTTTTCTCCTATGGGTTTTCCTTTCTTTTCTTTTGCCTTGTATTTTCCTTCATTTTATGGGCTTTTCTTCCCTCTCTACCCTTGCGGGCCGCTAGCCTCATTACAGTGCTCCTTCCCATATGACTATCTCTTCTACTACCTTTACTACTACTTCCACTACTCCATCATTACCCCACTCTCTTGTACCCTCCCCCAATCGAGACATCAGCAGCAACTGCTCCGCCCCGGAGCGACAGGAAACCGGCCCTGAACCCCGACTTCACCAGGGCGCTCATGGTGATTACAGAGGCCATCTCCTACCTGCTCCCGTCGGTGGTAGACCGGGAGAACTTCAAAGAGCTCCTGGGTACCCTCCTCAGCCTGATTCTGGTGGACAAGGAGTCGTCGACGAACTTACGGGACCATATCTCCAGGGCCTTTGCACCCACCCAAGACCCCCTCACCCCACTCAAGAGGGGACTAGACCTGATGTCCCTATCGAGGGTGCCCATGGACGAACACGAGGAGATGGAGTCCGACGGGTCGAACTCCAGCCCCTAAAAATACTCCAATGGAACATCTTCGGCCTGCGACAGAAAATCCATCTAGTGGTCGAAGCGGCAGTCCAGGAGAAGATTGACGTCTTTCTGCTCCAGGAGACTTTAGTGAATCCACCGCCAAACCCGTAGCCACGCGTCACAGGATTCTCAGCCTACCTACAGCGAACTGAAGCCCCTTCCAGGGGCATGGCAATCTATGTGAGGAACTCCATTCCCCACTCAATCGTCAGCAATCCCATCGACTGTGGCGAAGGGGTTGAGGTGCAAGCTGTCACTCTGCACCTACCAGACGGGCCACTAACGATCTACAATGTTTACCGGAACCCAAGAGTCACCCTTGACCTCTCCGAAGTGGCAGCTCTCGCTGTGTCACCCACCCAAGGCGTGCTGGTGGCTGGGGATATCAATGCCCACCACGAGCTACTGCGCTCTGTGACCCCCACCAACGAGACAGGCAGGCACCTGGCAGCAGTGCTGGAGGACGTTCTCGAGATAGCCCTCCTACACACAGGAGAGCCGACCCACCACTATGGCAACCGACTGGACGTCACGCTCCTTTCCCGGATACTACTTCCAGGAGCCAGATGGGAAATCCACTCACGTCTCACCAGTGACCATTTTGCAATCGTCACCACCCCGGCTCCCCCCGTACTCCCCACCTCCGCGGTGGAACACCAAGAAGGCTGACTGGCAGTGCTTCCAGGACGTCATACAGCAGTGGTGGGAGGAGACTGATCTCCCTGACGACCCAGATGAGGCTACCCAGAGCCTCCAAGCAGCCTTCACTAGAGCAGCCGGGGTTGCAATACCACTCACAAGGGTCAGGGGACTCCCCAGCGATTGGTGGTTCTATGACGAGGCCGTCAAAGAACAAAACCACCGTGTCAATCGTGCCCGTAAGCTACACCGACGCAACCCCACGGCTGGGTCCCTCAGGCTCCTGCGAGAGGTGGTACGGCACGCTCGCCACATCGCCCACAAAACTCGTCTAGCGAAATGGTTTGAGTGGTGTGCCTCCTTCAGCTATTGCACCACCCTGTCAGAGATCTGGCAAAAGATCAACATAGCTACAGGCAAGCGCAAAGGCGCGGTGCGTGCTCACCATAACCCGGCTGGGGAGGCAGAGAGGCTGGTGACACTATTCACGTCCAGGGCGGCCACAGCCCGCCTGCCCCAAGACATACAGGACCTCCAGGCCACCCTCCTTCCTGGTAGGACTGCCAGGATTCTAGAGGCATCTGAGACACACGACATCACCGACGTCGAATTCACCGATCGGGAACTGCAAGCAGCCTTCAAGACCTCACGGGACACGGCCCCTGGGCAGGACGGAATCACCTACAGCATGATCTCTAAGGCAGGCTCTCACGGGCATGACGCCCTCCTGGAGGTCATCAACCGTACCTGGAGGGCCCGGCGTCTCCCCACCACGTGGAAGGAAGCCTACATCCTACCGATCCCCAAGCCCAAGGATCCAGGCAACATGCGGCCCATCTCCCTGACCAGCTGCCTCTCCAAGGTCGCAGAGAGGATGGTGCTGGAGCGACTACGATGGAAGCTTGGTCCGGAACATCGCCACATCTACGGCTACACACGGGGAGTGGGCACTTCTGAGAGCGTCACCACCCTCATGGCCAGCATCGGATCGGACAAGAGACCGAAGATTGTCGTCTTCCTCGATCTTGAGAAGGCCTTCGAGCTGGCCAGTGCGCCGGCCATCCTCGACCTGCTGGTGCGCAGGGAGTGAGGGCAAGCTGCTTGACTGGATCTCCTCATACCTGCAGGACCGGCGGGCGCGGGTGCGCTTCCAGGGGCAGGCTTCCGCCCCCAGGGCCTTGGAGAATGGCACCCCGCAGGGAGGAGTCCTCAGCCCTGCTCTCTTCAACGTGCTGATGCATGAGCTGGTGCAGCTGACGTTTTCGGCAGGCACCCGGCTGCTCAGCTACGCCGATGACCTGGCACTTATTGTCATCGGGAAGCCCGGACTATTGCGCAAAGCCCAACGCGATCTCAACCTGCTCGCCACCACCTGCCGGCGCCTCGGCCTCAAGATCTCGGCAGACAAGTCCAAGGCCATGGTCTTTCGTGCCAGGGTGCCTGATGCTAGGCTGAGGATCTCAGACATCAACCTGGACTGGGTCCACAGTTACCAATACCTGGGTATATACATTGACAGCCGACTCTCCTTCCGCAAAGAGGCAGAGTATGTCAGAGAACGAGCCATGCAGCGGGTCACGGCCATGCGTGCCCTGACGAACCCTAGGGCCGGCGCCAGCCACGATATCCTCCGGATGTTCTACGTGCAGGCAGTGCGCTCTCTCGTCGACTACGGGGCTATCACCCTGGCCCATGCACACCCTCTTGCCTGAAGCGCCTCAGCGCGTGCAAAATGCTGCGGCTAGGGTCATACTGGGGCCCCGGGATGGACCAACACAGTGTCTCTGAACAAAGAGGCCCAACTACAGCCTTTAAGTGACAGGATTGCCCTTGCTGCCGCCAGGAGGGTGGCCAAATATGTCCAGCTGCCGGGCGGTGAGCGACTGCTGAGAGACCTCCTTGACTGTCAGCTGGGCACCTTCGCGGGAGGCCGTGTCCGACTGTGGCTGTGGTCGGCTGCAGACGTGACAAAGGAGCTCCTGCCCATGCCGCTCCTAGAGGACAAGGGGTGCGACCGGCCAGTCGATGGGTACACAGTGCCACCACCATGGGCACCAGACCCTGTCGTAACCCATCTTGCAGCCATCCCAGCCAGCAAGCGGCACTGCCCACAGCGCGTGCTGCAGCGGTGGGCTGCCGCAAGCATCGCTGCAGCGGAGCACCCCGGGTGTGCAGTGTACTACACTGATGGTTCAAGAGACCCCGAGGCTGGCCGCACGGGTGCTGGGATGCATTACCCCTCCCTAACGGACGGCTGGCGCCTCCCAGACCACTGCAGCATCCTCCAGGCAGAACTCTACGCCATCCTGAAGGCCACTCAACATGCACTCCAAGGACACCAACAGCCTCCGGTCATCCATGTCGACTCCAGGGCGGCGATACAGGCCATCATGCATAGGGAACCCAGGGACAACATACGGCTCCTCACCGCTATCAGGAGAGACCTACACTCACTCGCCGAGCAAGGCCGTCAAGCGACAATCAATTGGATTCCAAGCCACATTGATCTTCCGGGGAATGATGCGGCAGATAGGGCGGCTAAGTCTGCCACACTTGCTGCTCAACCTACAACCACGATTGCCATTAGCCGCAGGCAGGTGCACCTGGGGCAGCCTCGGCAGCCAGACGCCCGTTACCTGCACCAGGAGCATCCCGGGCCGACACTGGTACGACAGGGCTACGCGGAGGGAACCCCCACCAAACATGAGGAAACTCCCCAGGGAGCTGCAAGTTAGTATCCACCGCCTGCGCCTCGGCTACCCTACTGCAAAGCGCCTCATCGAACGCAGGAGGGAAGAGCTTTGCCGCCACTGTGACCAGATGGTCCAACACCCTCTGGTTCACTACATGCTCGACTGCCCAGCAACGATGGACATCCGCCGCAGGCACTTCCCGATGGCACCTGCGGATCTGACCCGCGAGGACAAGGCAGCCCGGCTGGTTTACCTGGCTACCCATGACTTGGAGACACTGCTCCCAGTCCTAGCCGCTCACCCGCCACCTCGATGACGATGACGACGAAGAACTCAGCGAAGACAACACCTGATGAATCCCGTAGATGATCAAGACCAGTCACCACCGCTATACTCTCTCTCACTTCCTTCCATCTTATCCCCTATCCTTCTTCTTCCCCTCCGCTTTAAAAAAAAAAAAAAAAAAAAAAGCCCAATAGGAGCCTATGTTTGATGTAGTTGGGACTACAGCCTGATGACTTTCCTACCAACCATGTGAAGATACGCCGCCGGGACTACAAGAGTCCGAAGCCCAAAAGACGACTGCTGATGAAGATGCGATGCCAGAAGACAATCCCCACAGCAAGAGAGAAGAAGAAGTCGCCCCCCACCCGGGGGGCCCCAAGAAAGAAGAAAGAAGAAGACGTCGCTCCCCACCCGGGGGGCCCCAAGAAAGAAGAATGAAGAAAGAAGAAGATGATCGACACCCTCTACCCAGGGGGCCAAGGCCGGGTCAACATTTGGAGAAGACCCGGGCCGGACATACCGGCGTACCTACAACAACAACAACATCTGTGTGTTAGTGTGACTTTGTAAATGGTCCAAGTCGGGCCGAAACGTCGTCGTAAGATCCTCTCTTTTTTATATGTGCGGGTTGTGTGTGTATTTAGCAAGTGGCTTCCCACGGCATGGCAAGTGGCTTCCCACGGCATGGCAAGTGGCTTCCCAGGGCAAGGCAAGTGGCCTCCCAGGGCAAGGCAAGTGGCCTCCCACGGCATGGCAAGTGGCTTCCCAGGGCAAGGCAAGTGGCCTCCCAGGGCAAGGCAAGTGGTCTCCTGGCTGGATATTACCAGTGAAGGAGAAATCACAATACGAGCCTTTCCAATCATTTAAATGTCATACAATCACCGTTACTGGTTAATGAGCAGTGTTACGTGGTTAATGAGCAGTGTTACGTGGTTAATGAGCAGTGTTACGTGGTTAATGAGCAGTGTTACGTGGTTAATGATAGCAGTGTTACGTGGTTAATGATAGCAGTGTTACGTGGTTAATGATAGCAGTGATACGTGGTTAATGATAGCAGTGATACGTGGTTAATGATAGCAGTGATACGTGGTTAATGATAGCAGTGATACGTGGTTAATGATAGCAGTGATACGTGGTTAATGATAGCAGTGATACGTGGTTAATGATAGCAGTGTTACGTGGTTAATGATAGCAGTGTTACGTGGTTAATGATAGCAGTGTTACGTGGTTAATGATAGCAGTGTTACGTGGTTAATAAGTAACACTGTTACGTGATTTGTAAGAATATGACCCAACATGCCAGGAAGGTCAGAGGTCAGGAGAGATGACCAAACATGCCAGGAAGGTCAGAGGTCAGGAGATATGACCCAACATGCCAGGAAGGTCAGAGGTCAGGAGAGATGACCCAGCATGCCAGGAAGGTCAGAGGTCAGGAGATATGACCCAGCATGCCAGGAAGGTCAGAGGTATCAGTGGGTATCGGTACTGGCATCAGTGGATATCGATAGTGGTATCAGCGGGTATCGGTACTGGTATCAGTGGGTATAAGTGGGTATTGGTATTGTATCAGTGGGTATCAGAACCGGTAACAGTGGGTATCGGTACTGGCATCAGTGGATATCGATAGTGGTATCAGTGGGTATCGGTACTGGTATCAGTGGGTATCGGCCTAAAATTGCGCATAGTTTGCTTTTTTTTATTTAGCGCACCGGCCATCTCCCACACACGCAGGGAAACCCGAAAAAAAAGAAGAAACACTTTCATCATCACTCCACCATTACCTTGCCAGAGGCGCGCCAACGTTACAGTTCAGACAACCCTCCAAACTGTAACCCTTTCCCCCTACTTCCTTCAGAATGAAGGCTCTGTATCTCTCACCCTCCAGGACTCAAGTCCAACCAACCAGGTATTGGCAGATATTTTGGTATCGTCTAATCAGTGTTCTTGACAGGTGGTGAACAGGTTACCTGCAGCCTTAATGAGCCTCGTGTAGTCGACATGCTTGAAACTTCATTAACTAACCAAGAAAGTTAGGTTACAGAAAGACTGGAATGATCCACTGGATAACAGAAACCATCTTAGAAAAGTATTCTTAAGCAGGAGGGTTGAAGGGTAGGAGTGAGGGTTGAAGGGTAGGATTGAGGGTTGAAGGGTAGGAGTGAGGGTTGAAGGGTAGGAGTGAGGGTTGAAGGGTAGGAGTGAGGGTTGAAGGGTAGGAGTGAGGGTTGAAGGGTAGGAGTGAGGGTTGAAGGGTAGGAGTGAGGGTTGAAGGGTAGGAGTGAGGGTTGAAGGGCAGGAGTGAGGGTGGAAGAGGAGGTGGAATCAAAGTTGAAGGGGAAGGGGGTGTCGAAGTTGAAGGGGAGGGGACAGAACTACCATCATCACTTCAGTCGTAACTTTCAACCAGCAGGAAACTGAAGAAACTTTTCCAACAACGACCAATAAGAATTTAACCTCAAAGCGTCTTAAAACTTAGCAAACAGAACTTAGAACTTAGTACTTAGAACTTAGCCAGTCATACCCGAAAGATATCTGGGAAAGAAGACTCAAAATTAAGACATCAAGTGAGCTTAATTTCCAGTGAGCTAAGTACTCCCTTGTACGGTCCAGTACGCAGCTTGCTCATCGGGTACACAGTGATATACAAAGGTATATAAAGTTATACAATGGTACATGAATAAATACAAAGAAATACAAAGGTATACAAAGAAATACAAAGGTATACAAAGAAATACAAAGGTATACAAAGAAATACAAAGGTATACAAAGAAATACAAAGGTATACAAAGAAATACAAAGGTATACAAAGGTATACACAGAAATACAAAGGTATACAAAGAACTACAAAGGCATACAAAGAAATACAAAGGCATACAAAGAACTACAAAGGCATACAGAGATATACAAAACTACAAAGGTATACAAAGAACTACAAAGGTATACAAAGGTATACAAAGGTATACAAAGAACTACAGTGGTATACAAAGAACTACAGTGGTATACAAAGAACTACAGTGGCATACAGAGAACAACAGTGGCATAGAGAACTAGTGGCATACAGAGAACTACAGTGGCATACAGAGAACTACAGTGGCATACAGAGAACTACAGTGGCATACAGAGAACTACAGTGGCATACAGAGAACTACAGTGGCATACAGAGAACTACAGTGGCATACAGAGAACTACAGTGGCATACAGAGAACTACAGTGGCATACAGAGAACTACAGTGGTATACAGAGAACTACAGTGGCATACAGAGAACTACAGTGGCATACAGAGAACTACAGTGGCATACAGAGAACTACAGTGGCATACAGAGAACTACAGTGGCATACAGAGAACTACAGTGGCATACAGAGAACTACAGTGGCATACAGAGAACTACAGTGGCATACAGAGAACTACAGTGGCATACAGAGAACTACAGTGGTATACAGAGAACTACAGTGGTATACAGAGATTACAAGAGTATACAAGGATATACAATGGAATACGAAGATGTGCAGAGGTGTATAAAGATATACAAAGGCCATTACTTCTCGTGATAGTTCATATACTTGTCACCTATTAGTGAAAAATATAGTATCACCTTGTTAAGCTAAATTCAGCTGTTAAACAGGTTTCATACAAGTATTACTACCTGACACACCCACGACACAGTACCCACCAGGCTCTTACTGCTCCATGTGTGTGTGTGTGTGTGTGTGTGTGTGTGTGTGTGTGTGTGTGTGTGTGTGTGTGGCGTGCGTGTGTGTGTGCGCGTGCGTGCGTGCGTGCGTGCGTGCTAGTGTCAACCATGTGATGGTACTGGAGATCATCACCCCAGCGGCCAGGTCCTGGACCAGGCTTCCTGTGAGAGTGGTCAGCCAGGTAACAGACCTGGAGTTTTACTACTCGCTCGCCATGAGTTCTAACCCCACCCGTACTGTGATTACAATCGTCTCATGATTTGGCGAGTCATGTTACTGGTGCTTGTTGCACCAGTGCACAAGCTGGTCAGTAAAAATATATTCATGGTGTGCAATAACAAGTTGATGAACATAACACTTGTGCAGAACTTGGGTATCCTGATGAATAAAGAAAACCCAGGTGTTGCACAAGTATCTTATTCATGATCGGGAACATTATAAAAGTATGTTGAGTTCACTCATACAAGAAGTCTCTTGGTAATTCACATTATATTTGAAGGGTGTTGAAAAGTCTTGGTCTCTTTATGCTTACTGAAAGTGTGGGAAGCATCGGCAACAAATGGGAAAGGAGGTGGGGATAGTGTAGGTGGGAATGGGGAGTGAGGAGCAGCAGCAGCAGCAGCAGCAGTAGCAGTTTTCAGGGTGAGGAGGATGGCAGTGTGTGTAGGTGGGGAGTGATGGTGGTGGGGGTGAGAGCAGCAGCAGCAGAGGGTGGGGATGATGGTAGTGTGTGTGTGTGTGTAGGTGGGGAGGGAGAGTTTGGGGAGGGTGGGGGTGAGAGGAGGAGCAGCAGCAGCTTAACTTCTCAGATTAATCAAAGTCTCAAGAGATCAGACACTGCACCTCCACACCGGCTACCTGGGCTTACTGAGGGGAGGGATGGATGGGCGAGGAAGGGATGGACGAAGGAAGGGAAAGATGGAGGAAACAAGATGTGGAAGGCTTGAAGGGGAAGATGCGGGAGGTGGAGGGGAAGACAGAGAGAGAGAGAGAGAGACAGAGACAGACAGACAGAGATAGAATTATTAAAATCAATGGACTTGGACCTGCGAGGCAGGTCCAAGTCTCCCACCCAACCTAGTCAGGTCAGGTAACATTCACTTAAGGAAGGAGCACAAGCTAGTCAGGTCCGACTCACACCCACCCATATCCACTCGTGTATTCATCCAACCTATTTTTAAAACTACACAATGTCTTAGCTTCTATGACGGTCCTCGGGAGTTTGTTCCACTCATCCACAACTCTATTACCAAACCAGTGCTTTCCTATATCCTTCCTGAATCTGAATTTTAAGAACATAAGAATGGAGGAACACTGCAGAAGGCCTACTGGCCCATACAAGGCAGATCCTTATCAAAACCACCACTACCTAAGAATTTATTCCCCTACTCACGACACCAATCAAACCCAGCCCTTCCCACTCATACATTCGTCCAATCTCTTTTTAAAGCTACCCAAGGTCCTAGCCTCTATCACCCTACTCGGAAGATTGTTCCACGCATCTACAACTCTGTTCGAAAACCAGTACTTGCCTATGTCCTTTCTAAATCTAAATTTATCCAATTTAAATCCGTTATTTCTGGTTCTTACTTGGTTCGATATCCTCAGTATTTTATTAATATCTCCTTTGTTTATGCCCATCATCCACTTGTACACCTCGATGATATCTCCCCTCATTCTACGTCTCTCCAGAGAGTGGAGATTCAACGCTCTAAGTCTATCTTTATACGGGAGATTTCTTATACTGTAAATCATTTTAGTCATTATACTTTTCTATATATTTTTTGCACGCTATTTACATCCCCTTTATTTATTCCTGTTTTCCATTTATACACCTCAATCATATCCTCCCTAATTCTACGCTTTTCTAGAGAGTGCAGATTCAGGGCCCTCAGTCTATCCTCATAGGGAAGATTTCTTATACATAGGATCAACTTTGTCATCCTCCTTTGTACGTTTTCCAGAGCATTTATATCCATTCTGTAATACGGTGACCAAAACTGTGCTGCATAATGTAAATGAGGCCTAACCAAAGATATATAGTTGAAGAACACTTATGCACTGTTGTCTTGGTTTAAGATTACTGCTAACCAGAACTCCCAAATAATTTTCGTAATCAGTAATATAAAATCTAAATTATTTAGTTTATATGTGGCATGGTTATTTTCCTGTCCAATGTTTAGAAATTTGCATTTGTCTATATTAAACTGCATCTGCCACTTCTCCGACCACTGCATCAGTCTATTCAAATCTTCCTGGAGTGCTCTAATGTCCTCTTCAGAATGAATTCGTCGGCCTATTTTGGTGTCATCTGCAACCTTGCTTACATTGCTATTTATTTCCTCATCTACGTCGTTTATGTAGATTGTGAACAACAAGGGGCCCAATACTGATCCCTGTGGAACACCGCTTGTGACGCTTCCCCATTCTGATTTCTCCCCATTTATGCAAACTCTCTGCTGCCTATTTGTCAACCATGCCTCTATCCAGAAAAAAAAATTCTCCTCCTATTCCGTGTGCCTTAATCTTCCTCAATAGTCTCTGATGTGGGACTCTATCAAAAGCCTTACTGAAGTCCATATACACAATATCATATTCATTACCATGATCTACCTCCTCAAAGACCTTAGTGAAAAAAGTTAATAAATTCGTAAAGCAGGAACTTCCTTTTGTAAAACCGTGCTAGTATTACATTTGCCGTTTTTCGCTAATCTGGCACTTTGCCAGTTTAGAGTGATATGTTGAAAAGATTAGCCAAATAATTGCTAAGCTCCACCTTTACAATCCTTTAGAATCCTTGCGTACAGCTCATCAGTGCCTTTGGGATTTGTTAGGTTTTAATTTATCTATTTGTCTAAGGACCATGACACTTGTGACAATAATCGTGCATAGTTTACTATCAACCTGTTCTATATAATTTATTATTTCTGTAATATCGCTAGTATCTTCCTGTGTAAGAACTGAGAATTCGTGTTAAGATTTCGTGAGTCTTGATGAAGATAAAGTTTGCCACAACTACTAGACCAGACTAGACCAGGGGAGCTTAACCTTATTAAGATGGCAGACCCTTAATAAAGTGCCCAAGATGTCCCCATACCTATTAGGTACCAGAATGACTTCGAAAGTTGTCAACAGCTGCTGTGTTGCTAGCTAGCAACACAGCAGCTGATAGTTCTAACAACTTTTCAAAATTGTTGAGATCAAATCCCATACCCCCAGTTCAGACCCCCTGTACTAGACCATTATGGCAGATAACAAAAAAGGCACAATACCGTGACTGGAACAATACACACACAACCCGCACATAGAAGAGAGGAGCTTATGGCAGTATTACGGAGTGTAGAAGAATGGTTCAGAGAACCGACGAGTTGGTAAATTAGACACATATGCAACATCGACTCAAGGTTGAGGGACTGACCACCTCAAACTCCTGTTCTTCACGATTCTATTTTGCATGGACTGATGAAGCCACTGTGTGGAGAAACGTTTCCTCAATAAAGATACCCAAGTGTTGCATATGTGTCTAATTCACCAGTATTACTGAAGATTTTCAAGAAAACGAAAACGAAGGTGTTCTCTACGTAGGCTTCGCTAAGCCATATAACAACCGTGATCATGGCTTGGTTGCTCAGAACTATGCTCAGTAGGTATAACCAGGAAAGTAGGAAATACATGTTAAATTATCTAACAAACAGAACACAAAATAGTACTGTTAAACAAGACAAAATCTAGCTTTAGCTAACTAAAAGATTTAGGACCCCAAGACAGGGTCCAGACGTCTTCAGTACCCCTAGACAGGGTCCAGACGCTTTCAGTACCCCAAGACAGGGTCCAGACGTCTTCAGTACCCCTAGACAGGGTCCAGACGCTTTCAGTACCCCAAGACAGGGTCCAGACGTCTTCAGTACCCCTAGACAGGGTCCAGACGCTTTCAGTACCCCAAGACAGGGTCCAGACGCTTTCAGTACCCCAAGACAGGGTCCAGACGCTTTCAGTACCCCAAGACAGGGTCCAGACGCTTTCAGTACCCCAAGACAGGGTCCAGACGCTTTCAGTACCCCAAGACAGGGTCCAGACGCTTTCAGTACCCCAAGACAGGGTCCAGACGTCTTCAGTACCCCTAGACAGGGTCCAGACGCTTTCAGTACCCCAAGACAGGGTCCAGACGTCTTCAGTACCCCTAGACAGGGTCCAGACGCTTTCAGTACCCCAAGACAGGGTCCAGACGCTTTCAGTACCCCAAGACAGGGTCCAGACGCTTTCAGTACCCCAAGACAGGGTCCAGACGCTTTCAGTACCCCAAGACAGGGTCCAGACGCTTTCAGTACCCCAAGACAGGGTCCAGACGCTTTCAGTACCCCAAGACAGGGCCCAGACGCTTTCAGTACCCCAAGACAGGGTCCAGACGCTTTCAGTACCCCAAGACAGGGTCCAGACGCTTTCAGTACCCCAAGACAGGGTCCAGACGTCTTCAGTACCCCAAGACAGGGTCCAGACGCCTTCAGTACCCCAAGGCAGGGTCCAGACGTTTTCAGTACCCCAAGACGGTCCAGACGTTTTCAGTACCCCAAGACAGGGTCCAGACGTTTTCAGTACCCCAAGACAGGGTCCAGACGTTTTCAGTACCCCAAGACAGGGTCCAGACGTTTTCAGTACCCCAAGACAGGGTCCAGACGTTTTCAGTACCCCAAGACAGGGTCCAGACGTTTTCAGTACCCCAAGACAGGGTCCAGACGTTTTCAGTACCCCAAGACAGGGTCCAGACGTTTTCAGTACCCCAAGACAGGGTCCAGACGTTTTCAGTACCCCAAGACAGGGTCCAGACGTTTTCAGTACCCCAAGGCAGGGTCCAGACGTTTTCAGTACCCCAAGGCAGGGTCCAGACGTTTTCAGTACCCCAAGCAGGGTCCAGACGTTTCAGTACCCCAAGGCAGGGTCCAGACGTTTTCAGTACCCCAAGGCAGGGTCCAGACGTTTTCAGTACCCCAAGGCAGGGTCCAGACGTTTTCAGTACCCCAAGGCAGGGTCCAGACGTTTTCAGTACCCCAAGGCAGGGTCCAGACGTTTTCAGTACCCCAAGGCAGGGTCCAGACGTTTTCAGTACCCCAAGGCAGGGTCCAGACGTTTTCAGTACCCCAAGGCAGGGTCCAGACGTTTTCAGTACCCCAAGGCAGGGTCCAGACGTTTTCAGTACCCCAAGGCAGGGTCCAGACGTTTTCAGTACCCCAAGGCAGGGTCCAGACGTTTTCAGTACCCCAAGGCAGGGTCCAGACGTTTTCAGTACCCCAAGGCAGGGTCCAGACGTTTTCAGTACCCCAAGGCAGGGTCCAGACGTTTTCAGTACCCCAAGGCAGGGTCCAGACGTTTTCAGTACCCCAAGGCAGGGTCCAGACGTTTTCAGTACCCCAAGGCAGGGTCCAGACGTTTTCAGTACCCCAAGGCAGGGTCCAGACGTTTTCAGTACCCCAAGGCAGGGTCCAGACGTCTTCAGTACCCCAAGGCAGGGTCCAGACGTCTTCAGTACCCCTAGGCAGGGTCCAGACGTCTTCAGTACCCCAAGGCAGGGTCCAGACGTCTTCAGTACCCCAAGGCAGGGTCCAGACGTCTTTAGAAACCCAAGACAAGTTCCAGACGTCTTTAGAACCCCAAGACACGGTCCAGACATCTTTAGTACCCCAAGGCACGGTCAAGAAGCTTTTAGTACGGCAAAACACGGTCCAGACGCTTTTAGTACCCCTCAAAAAAAACGGTCCTGACGCAGGCTCGCCAGGACGGGTGCTGGCTCGGGGGTCTTCATGCGGTGACCCGGCATATTGTTCCACTTCCTGACAACTTTAAGGCTGAAGAAATACTTCCTAACATAACTATGGCTTATATGAATTTTCAACTTTCTGTTGTGGCCTCTTGTTGCTGTGTCCCATCACTTAAACATTCTGTCCTTGTCCACCTTGCCAATTACTCTCAGTATTTTATACTTCGTTATCATGTCCCCCTTATCCCTTCTGTCTTCCAGTGTCGTCAGGTTGAATTTCCTTAATCTCTCCTCATAGGACTAGTCTTGTTGTAAACTTTTAAACTTTCTCTAATTTCTTGTTGTGCTTGACCAGGTGTGGGTTCCATACTGGTGCTGCAGTATGATCTGACATACACGGTTTACAGTGGAAAAATAAACACTTAAGCAGTATAATGTGATCCTTTATTGACAACTTTGTCAATAAAGGATCACATTATACTGCTTATGTGTTTATTTTTCCATTGTGTCGGTATTTTATACCATTTATTTCTACGGTGTACAGTGTCGTGAATGACTATTTACTTAGACGTCGAAAAGCTATTATCTTTGTCAGTCGCCCAAATGCTACAGCAGTTATTTGGTTGATGGGCGCTTCAGGAAATGTGCTCGGTATGATGGTCACCCGAAGATCCTCACCCTTGTGCGAGGTTTGCAGCCTTTTTCACCCGAGCATGTACTCCGTCTGCGGTCTTCTCTGTCCTTCCCCAAGATTCATGACTGCACGTGGTAGGATTAAACACCAGGAGCCGTTTTGTGTATGTGTGTGTACTCACCTAATTGTGGTTGCAGGGGTCGAGACTCAGCTCCTTTCCCCGGTGTGTGTGTGTGTGTGTGTGTTTATGTACATACAACTGACCGATTCTTTTTATCAGTATATTCACCTAGATCCCGCCAGCCTCCATACATGCTCTATTAAGTAAATAGTGAACACCACCTCAACAGGTGACTCAAAAATTCACCCAAGTTGTATACTCCCCAGTTTGATGTCCTAGTTGACACCTCGTTCGTGATTCATCAACAGGTTGAATGTTCCAGCATAACTGTTATCTAGATGAAGCTTGAGCTGGCACGAGGGTAGATAAAGTAAGCGTGGAAAATGACACTTGACCAGCTCTAGAGATTATTTACTTCATTTACTTTTATACCAACCTTATATCAGTGAGATTATGCACAAGATTGTGGATTGCAATCTACTTAATGAACAAGGAAAAGCAAGAACTTTACCTGACCCCCAGGGTGTTGTAATTCTACCTGCGGGTTTGGTGGTTTTAGACTCAGGTCAGGGTAGGTTGCCTATTAACTTGTGTCCTGCTAAATGCAGTCATTGTATCTGACTCGTCAATTATTTATAAGACTCCGCTTAAACCCACCTGCAATATCCTCGAAGGCACAGTTCACTTTGAAGAATGTGGACTCCGGCTTATATCAGGAAAGTCTACTAATAACACTAGAATGAGTCTCGCTACTCTAATATCACTGAGTAGACATTTAAATCACACGTCAAATTAGAGGTAGAGATAAATATTTATCCTGTTAACTAGCGCTTACATCACGGAAGATACACATTGGTGTATACCGTTTGACGCACAGCCATAGACTGATTCCTCAGGCAGTCAAAGACCCGGACCTCTTGAACGCCAACGATGCCCTGGGGCAATGTTGACAAATGGTTGGCAAAGGAGTGTGTTAATCACCACCGATACATCAATTCTAGACTTGGGAGAGGGTGGTTCCCACTCGCTCGTAAGAATAATAATTATAAGCGTCTAGTGACACTCATGACTCTAGGGTGAGGACTCTGTGCCACACACTACAAAGGAAGTGGAAGGAATCATTACATTATTATATTTGTCTCATGTCCATTAGACAAAGATAGGACCTGCAATCATATCTTGTCACTACCTCTTTCCCATACTCTTGTTATGTCTTTCTCCTGCTCTTGTTATCATGTCTTTCTCCTGCTCTTGTTATCATGTCTTTCTCCTGCTCTTGTTATCATGTCTTTCTCTTGTTCTTGTTATAGCTTCTCCCCTTCCTACCACTTCCCACGCTCTTCATACTACTCTTCATACTATTACCACCACTACTGACGCCACTTAACCACCAGTCACTCTTACCTCAACTTCCTGAAGCCTCTCCCTCTCACAGTACTTTTTAACTCTCCTCCTTAGGGTGAGTGCTTAGAATGAGAGGGGAAGAGGTACAGGCAGTGTGTGTTCCTTGCAAAATAGCAATTACCACAAAGGAAACAGATATTTCATTGGTTTGATTTTAAGGCTATACATTGTTCACCACTAATCCAGAAATATTTAATCCATAGGACGGGGATTAAAATAATCAGTGTATGTACACTGAGAGATATACACCTCTTGGTGCTGGGGTCATTAAAACTTAGTGTAACCTTTCCACGAAGAAGAATCTATATACATTGATATACACATCGCGATGTACATATCTTTGCCGATAATTAATATATTTTGTAAATATATTACTGATATTTTTTTTCAACTTTTCGATTCTATTTCACTCATAACTCGATCGACTTTTCCAATTACCTTTAAATTTTCAATACTTGTGTACGATGTAGATAAAATGGATAAAATACCGACACCATGGAAAAAATTAAACACAAATATAGTATAATGCGATTTGTTTGTAACTTGATAAAGCCCACTGTGTGGGCGAAACGTAGTCAATAAAGGATCGCATTAAACTGCATTTGTTTTTAATTTTTCCCTTGTGTACGGTAATGAGGACCAAATTCCTAGAAAAATTATGTGCATGTGCCCTATGACCAAAGATGGAAATAAATGGTATAAAATACCGACACAATGGAAAAATAAACACATAAGCAATGGATGTATGATAGGGATAATTCAGTAACGGTCCCAGATTTTCGCTTAGCAGAGTATAATGAACTTAGAGAACACTTATCAACTGTGGACTGGGGTGACGAAGAGAGGTATCAATATGACAGTTTTCTTAACACTACACAGGCTGCCCAAAGAACATTTATCCCGTATAAAGAAATTAGATCTAGTAGAAATGACCCAAAATGGATGAATAATAGGCTTAAGTATCTTTTAGGGCAGAAGAAAGGAATTTATAGGCGCATAAAAAGAGGTGAGGGTCATCTTATAAATCAGTATACTGACATTAAGAGGGACGTTAAAAAGGGAATAAGAAAAGCTAAACGGGACTATGAAATTAAAGTTGCTAGGGATTCAAAAACTAACCCAAAAAGGTTTTTCCAGGTTTATAGAACAAAAGTTAGGGATAAGATAGGTCCCCTTAAAAATAACTCTGGGCATCTTACTGACAAGGAGAATGATATGTTGTTAAATTAGACACATATGCAACACTTGGGTATCTTTATTGAGGAAACGTTTCGCCACACAGTGGCTTCATCAGTCAATACAAGAAGAAAGTAGTAATAAAGGAGGAGTTTGAGGTAATCAGTCCTCGGCCTGGAGTCGATGTGTTCAGTCCATCAATCTTGAAGTAAATACTTCAAGATTGATGGACTGAACACATCGACTCCAGGCCGAGGGACTGATTACCTCAAACTCCTTTATTACTACTTTCTTCTTGTATTGACTGATGAAGCCACTGTGTGGCGAAACGTTTCCTCAATAAAGATACCCAAGTGTTGCATATGTGTCTAATTTAACAACTTGTCGGTTCTCTGAACCATTCATCTACGAGAATGATATGTGCTCTATTTTTAATAATTATTTTCTCTCGGTTTTCACACAGGAAGACATTAATAATATCCCAGTAATAAATTTTTACAGAGGCCCAGAAGATAAATTATGTAATATCACAGTCACTAGCGAAATGGTTAGGAAACAACTAGACCGACTGAAACAAAATAAATCGCCGGGTCCTGATGAGCTTTTTGCAAGGGTTCTTAAGGAATGCAAAATGGAACTCTGTGAACCAATATCTAACATTTTTAATTTATCTCTTCAAACAGGTGTAGTGTCTGATATGTGGAAAGTGGCTAATGTAATTCCTATTTTTAAAGCAGGGGACAAGTCACTACCGTCAAATTACCGCCCAATAAGCCTGACCTCAATTGTAGGCAAATTACTATAGTCAATTATAGCTGACATTATTAGAAGCCATCTAGATAACCATAATTTGATTAATGATACTCAGCATGGATTCACGAGGGGCCGTTCCTGCCTATCTAATTTATTAACCTTCTTCACTAAAGCTTTTGAGGCTGTTGATCACGATAAAGAATTCGATATTGTTTATTTAGACTTTAGTAAGGCTTTTGATAGAGTACCGCACCAGAGACTGTTAAAGAAAGTGGCAGCTCATGAAATTGGGGAAAAAATGCTGTCATGGATCGAGTCATGGCTCACCAATAGGAAGCAGAGAGTGTGCATAAATGGGGTTAAATCCGAATGGGGACTTGTAACAAGTGGTGTTCCACAGGGATCAGTCTTAGGCCCATTGTTATTTATAATATATATCAATGACCTTGACGAGGGAATTACTAGTGATATGAGCAAATTCGCCGACGACACGAAGATAGGTAGGATAATTGATTCAAACATAGATGTCATAGAACTTCAGGAAGATTTAGACAAACTTAATTCGTGGTCAGAAAAGTGGCAGATGCAATTCAATGTAGATAAATGCAAGGTTCTGAAGCTCGGTAGTGTCCATAACCCAAGCACTTATAAGTTAAATAACGTAGAACTTAGCCATACAGATTGCGAGAAGGACTTGGGGGTGATGGTAAGCAGCAACCTTAAACCAAGACAGCAATGCCTAAGCGTACGTAATAAGGCAAATAGATTACTGGGATTTATATCAAGAAGTGTTAGCAACAGAAGTCCAGAGGTTATATTACAGCTTTATACATCATTAGTAAGGCCTCACCTAGATTACGCAGCTCAGTTTTGGTCTCCATATTACAGAATGGACATAAATTCGTTAGAAAACATTCAGCGTAGAATGACTAAATTAATACATAGCATTAGAAATCTTCCTTACGAAGAAAGATTGAAGACCCTTAAATTACATTCACTTGTAAGACGTAGAATGAGGGAGACATGATCGAGGTATACAAGTGGAAAATGGGTATTAACAAAGGGGATATAAATAAGGTCTTGAAGATATCTCTCCAAGAGAGAACCCGCAATAATGGATTCAAGTTAGATAAGTTTAGATTTAGAAAGGATATAGGAAAGTATTGGTTTGGAAATAGGGTAGTTGATGAGTGGAACAGTCTGCCTAGTAGGGTTATTGAAGCTAGGACCTTGGGTAGTTTCAAATTTAGGTTGGATAAATTCATGAGTGAGAGGGGTTGGATTTGAGTGGGACTCGCATGAGTGGGTAGAATTGTCAAAGCTTATTTCTTGGGTAGCATTGAAAATTTGGTTGAGCAAATATTCTGTTAGTGGGACGGATTGTGAAGGACCTGCCTAGTATGGGCCAACATGCCTGCTGCAGTGTTCCTCCTTTCTTATGTTCTTATGTTCTTATCATTAGTAAGGCCTCACCTAGATTACGCAGCTCAGTTCTGGTCTCCATATTACAGAATGGACATAAATTCGTTAGAAAACATTCAGCGTAGAATGACTAAATTAATACATAGCATTAGAAATCTTCCTTACGAAGAAAGATTGAAGACCCTTAAATTACATTCACTTGTAAGACGTAGAATGAGGGGAGACATGATCGAGGTATACAAGTGGAAAATGGGTATTAACAAAGGGGATATAAATAAGGTCTTGAGGGTATCTCTCCAAGAGAGAACCCGCAATAATGGATTCAAGTTAGATAAGTTTAGATTTAGAAAGGATATAGGAAAGTATTGGTTTGGAAATAGGGTAGTTGATGAGTGGAACAGTCTGCCTAGTAGGGTTATTGAAGCAAGGACCTTGGGTAGTTTTAAATTTAGGTTGGATAAATTCATGAGTGAAAGGTTCTGTTACAAACTGCTTCAAAAGCAATCCTGAACTACTTCTAAAAGTCGTTAGATTCTAAATTCCCTGTCAAGAAATTCCAATCAATCTGACTAAAGTTAAAGTCCCCTAGAATTACTACGTTATCGTGCCTTGTGGCCTTAACAATTTCCTCCCAAAGTAGTCTCCCTTGTTCCCTATCTAAGTTTGGAGGACGGTAAATCACGCCTAAAATCAATTTTTCACACCCTCTGAAAATTCTATCCAGACAGACTCTGTATGTGTTAATTCAGACTTTATACCCGTTTTTATGCAACAATTTAAATGATCACGGACATAGTGCCACCCCACCCCCTTTCCCGATACTTCTGTCTACTTGGAACAATTTAAAACCCTGAATGTGACATTCGGCAGGCAAGTCCCGATTTTTCATATTAAACCATGTCTCAGTTATTGCAAAAACATCAATATTACCCGTACTTGCAACTAATCTCAACTCGTCCATCTTATTCCTAGCACTACGACTATTGGTGTAATAAATATTTAAAGACCCTCCTTTCTCTTTACCCTTCCTGCTCATTTCTGTTTTTCCACTATACCTATTACTGTCCTTGTCATCTAGTGTCACTAGCTTTCCACTGTCCACCTTATTCTGCCTATTACTAGTTCTCCTAGAACTTATAATATTACTACACTGGGACTTCACTGTTTTTCCCCTAAAACCCATACTACTAGTTCCTGTTAAGTTTCGTTTTTGTACAGGCAGATTTGTTGATGTATTAAGAGAAAAAGTTGGAGTCGCTTGATTCCGTGCAATAACTGGAGAATAACTCATCAGATCGACTTCAAATTTTCACTACAGGTGTGGTTTCTTGAACACAAGACTCGCGTTGCTTTTGGATGTCCAAATTTATTCATTTTATTTGATGATATTTTTTTAAATTCATTAACTAAGGAATATTTCTGATTGTCTTCAAAATATTATTGACGATTCATTCTATAAGATAAGGTGGTAACCAATATGTTTAGTTCAACTTGGAGTCGTTGGAATCAGATCAATTACTTGACAATGCCTTTCTGGTCGGCTAAAAACTTTTCCTCTGTGTAAATTTCCATTTGCCAGTTATTTATAAGTAAATTATAACAAATGTCAAAACAGAGAATGCTTCACCTGATCGTCTTCAAACCCTAAAAGCTGGTGTGTCTTACTTGGAATTATCTTTGTATAATTTTTGGGCTGTGTAAGTGTCAATTTGTCATTTTTTTTTTTTTGCCAATTTTATCACTGGATTTCCTTGTGGGTTTAGCGTTTAGTTTTGATTGTAATAATACAAATATCTTTTTTTTGTTTTTTTCTTAAGGGTTTGTAAAGAATCTTAAAAAAGAATGTAAATAACAAAAGAATACCGCAAAAATATATCCTCAGATTTATGGTATTTTTTTTCAGTTTAACGAGGAAGCACTCTACTATTTTTCGAAACCTCAGCAAAATTTTCGTTAAATTTCTCATAAATTTTCGTTTATTACTCGAGAACGCCTTATTCGATCGGCTTCGGATTTCAACTCTGTGCATAATGCACGAGTGGTGCATTATGCGTAATGGTACATAAGTCACTCCCAGATTTTGTTACCGTGTCATAGGTGGTGATAGGCGGTGATAGGTGGTGATAGGTGGTGATAGGCGGTGATAGGCTCCCCTGATAGGCTTCAAAATGTAAAGTGGTATTTCCTGTGTATAAATAGTTTAAAAAACCGACAAGATGATAAATGAGAAATTTTTGCAACATTTTGTCCCTTTATTCCGGAAACGTTTCGCCAGCCAGTGGCTTCTTCAGTCCAGTGCAGAGTAAGGAGGAAGACGACGAGGAGTTTGAGGTAATCAGTCCCTCAACCTGGAAAAGAGTTAAGCTCAATAGTCTGGAACATTGTTCCCGATTTTGGAACAAAGCTCTTCTCCAGGCTGAGGGGCTCTTCATCCAGGGAACTGAACTCATCTTCATCTTACTTGGATCGAATTTGAATGCCTCTCATTCCACAGGCGTTATATAACCCCTACGAGTTTGGTGCATTCTTCTATTTAAATTATAACAATTGAGAACAGCATTAGTCATCAATGGTTGATGCACAGTATGAAATGGATGGATCGTTTCATGGGTTTAGGCTGAGTAGGCACAAATTTTGTTAGATTCTTTGCAAAAACTCGAAAATGCATCTTCTAGTCAGCTTGAAACTTTTAGTGCTGACGTGTTCTCCGGGGAAACCATCTTTGATGTTGTGTAAGTCATGTGTCAGTTTTATTGTTCAAATTGGTTCCTCGGAGATAAATGGAGAATGTCTATTTTGATCAGAAATAAGTCAGTGTTTGACTTTCTTTAGTTATCCTAAGTTAAATCAACTTAATGTTTTCTTTCTTCTATATAATATCTGTGAGTCACAAGACTCTTGGTAAAAATTGGTATATGTACACTAAGTTTACTTCTTTGCTGTCTTAAAATCTGGACAGTCTTTAAAAAAGAAGTTTTGATTTTCGGCTTGTGTAGGAACCAACTTCATTTCTTTGGAAGAAATTGGAAAAATTAAAATAACGATTTGCATGCCATCGTTTCTGAGTGTCGCATCTGATTACCTTCAACCCTACAACTCTGATTACTTGACAGCACAATATCTGAGCAGCTTCAAACTTAACTTGATTCTGTGTTTTAGGATATTAGTCTTTTTGGCCCCCCCCCTTCAAGATTTGAATTAGATTTGGCCTGTGTATTTCCTGACTTACTAATCTCATTGAGGAAATTTAGATATTAAGTTTCCATATGACATGTGAATACCTTTTCCGGTTTCCTTCAAATCGTCAACACAAATATTAAACTGCTTATCAACTTAGGCCGCACAAATCCAACTGTATCAATTGTACAAATCCAACTGTATCAAATTTGTTATTTTTATTAAGCATCATCAATGGTGTCGACGTAGAACAGTACAAGCAACTGGCACCCTCTCCCTCACCTGGGAGAACCCCAGGTGAGGGAGACTCCCTCACCCCGGTGAGGAATACTCCCTCACCCCGGTGAGCGAGACTTCTCCAGGTTCAACATAACACATCTGTCAAGCACACCTGTTACTTCCCACAATTAATGTCCCACACAAGTGTTAATTCACCCCTCCAAGCTCCCTCTCCCTGTAAACCCTTAATGGTTCTTCCCCTGTAAACCCCTGAGTAACTCCCTGTAAACCCCTCAGTAGCTCTCTCCCTGTAAAACCCCTCAGTGGTTCTCAGTGTAAACCCCTCAGTGGTTCTCAGTGTAAACCCCTCAGTGGTTCTCAGTGTAAACCCCTCAGTGGTTCTCAGTGTAAACCCCTCAGTGGTTCTCAGTGTAAACCCCTCAGTGGTTCTCAGTGTAAACCTCTCAGTGGTTCTCAGTGTAAACCCCTCAGTGGTTCTCGGTGTAAACCCCTCAGTGGTTCTCGGTGTAAACCCTCCAGTGGTTCTCAGTGTAAACCCCTCAGTGGTTCTCAGTGTAAACCCCTCAGTGGTTCTCCGTGTAAACCCCTCAGTGGTTCTCGTGTAACCTCAGTGGTTCTCGTGAAACCCCTCAGTGGTTCTCAGTGTAAACCCCTCAGTGGTTCTCGGTGTAAACCCCTCAGTGGTTCTCGGTGTAAACCCCTCAGTGGTTCTCGGTGTAAACCCCTCAGTGGTTCTCGGTGTAAGCCCCTCAGTGGTTCTCGGTGTAAGCCCCTCAGTGGTTCTCGGTGTAAACCCCTCAGCGGTTCTCGGTGTAAACCCCTCAGCGGTTCTCGGTGTAAACCCCTCAGCGGTTCTCGGTGTAAACCCCTCAGCGGTTCTCGGTGTAAACCCCTCAGCGGTTCTCGGTGTAAACCCCTCAGCGGTTCTCGGTGTAAACCCCTCAGCGGTTCTCGGTGTAAACCCCTCAGCGGTTCTCGGTGTAAACCCCTCAGCGGTTCTCGGTGTAAACCCCTCAGCGGTTCTCGGTGTAAACCCCTCAGCGGTTCTCGGTGTAAACCCTCAGCGGTTCTCGGTGTAAACCCCTCAGCGGTTCTCGGTGTAAACCCCTCAGCGGTTCTCGGTGTAAACCCCTCAGCGGTTCTCGGTGTAAACCCCTCAGCGGTTCTCGGTGTAAACCCCTCAGCGGTTCTCGGTGTAAACCCCTCAGCGGTTCTCGGTGTAAACCCCTCAGCGGTTCTCGGTGTAAACCCTCAGCGGTTCTCGGTGTAAACCCCTCAGCGGTTCTCGGTGTAAACCCCTCAGCGGTTCTCGGTGTAAACCCCTCAGCGGTTCTCGGTGTAAACCCCTCAGCGGTTCTCGGTGTAAACCCCTCAGCGGTTCTCGGTGTAAACCCCTCAGTGGTTCTCGGTGTAAACCCCTCAGTGGTTCTCGGTGTAAACCCCTCAGTGGTTCTCGGTGTAAACCCCTCAGTGGTTCTCGGTGTAAACCCCTCAGTGGTTCTCGGTGTAAACCCCTCAGTGGTTCTCGGTGTAAGCCCCTCAGTGGTTCTCGGTGTAAGCCCCTCAGTGGTTCTCGGTGTAAGCCCCTCAGTGGTTCTCGGTGTAAGCCCCTCAGTGGTTCTCGGTGTAAGCCCCTCAGTGGTTCTCGGTGTAAGCCCCTCAGTGGTTCTCGGTGTAAGCCCCTCAGTGGTTCTCGGTGTAAGCCCCTCAGTGGTTCTCGGTGTAAGCCCCTCAGTGGTTCTCGGTGCCTCGTGTCTGTAAGCCCCTCAGTGGTTCTCGGTGTAAACCCCTCAGTGGTTCTCGGTGTAAACCCCTCAGTGGTTCTCGGTGTAAACCCCTCAGTGGTTCTCGGTGTAAACCCCTCAGTGGTTCTCGGTGTAAACCCTCAGTGGTTCTCGGTGTAAACCCCTCAGTGGTTCTCGGTGTAAACCCCTCAGTGGTTCTCGGTGTAAACCCCTCAGTGGTTCTCGGTGTAAACCCCTCAGTGGTTCTCGGTGTAACCCCCTCAGTGTAAACCCCTCAATGGTTCTCAGTGTAAACCCCTCAGTGGTTCTCAGTGTAACCCCCTCAGTGGTTCTCAGTGTAAACCCCTCAGTGGTTCTCAATGTAAACCCCTCAGTGGTTCTCAATGTAAACCCCTCAGTGGTTCTTAATGTAAACCCCTCAGTGGTTCTCAATGAAAACCCCTCTGTGGTTCTCTTCCCTATAAACACTGTGGTTCTCTTCTTTATAAACTCTGTGGTTCTCTTCTTTATAAACTCTGTGGTTCTCTTCCCTATAAACACTGTGGTTCTCTTCTTTATAAACTCTGTGGTTCTCTTCCCTATAAACACTGTGGTTCTCTTCTTTATAAACTCTGTGGTTCTCTTCCCTATAAACACTGTGGTTCTCTTCTTTATAAACTCTGTGGTTCTCTTCCCTATAAACACTGTGGTTCTCTTCTTTATAAACTCTGTGGTTCTCTTCCCTATAAACTCTGTGGTTCTCTTCCCTATAAACTCTATGGTTCTCTTCCCTATAAACTCTGTGGTTCTCTTCCAGTAAATCCTGGAATCCACAAACACAACCAAGACACCGGGGAAGCAGTTTTATGATCAAGGAAAGTCTACTGACACGGTCAGTTGTCTGTTGTGACTGCTGGTCCACAACACACAAATTCAGCCACAACTTCCGAACACGTAAAAAATTTGCCGTGACATCGTCCAGCATAAACATAGTGAGACGCAAAAATGAAAAAAATTGGCACTTTTTTTTTTTTAGGGGGGGAGGGAGGGGGAACGTTTCGTTCCTTGGACCTTGGTCACTTGGAATCTGCATATGGATTAGAAAGACACGTACTGTGTCTTTCTAATCCATATGCTGGGTGGTAGTGCAGGGTGGTCCTACACTTACACTGTACTGTGCATGGTAGTTCTACACTGTATTGGGCATACTGATCCTACACTGTCATACTGTACTAGTCGAGACCCACCATTGTACTGTGATTGTCACTGACGTGTGTAAATTACAATATCAAATAAATAATTTTAAAGGGGTGGACGGGTAAGCCAGCGGAAAGGCCTCGATCAGATGTCTAAAAACTCAAGCTGTGGGTCATCATATGACTAAGACCCGCGTCAGGAAACACTTGTACTTTTTCCTGACAAACCTAACCTAACCTAACGTGACCTGACCTGACCTGACCTGTGTGCTCTCACGGCTGTAATTAATACACAAAACTCACTCGTGCTCCTCTCAAGGAGAAAAACTCAGTTTTACAATCATTATATTGTTATACAATCATTATATTGTTATACAATCATTATATTGTTATACAATCATTATATTGTTATACAATCATTATATTGTTATACAATCATTATATTGTTATACAATCATTATATTGTTATACAATCATTATATTGTTATACAATCATTATATTGTTATACAATCATTATATTGTTATACAATCATTATATTGTTATACAATCATTATATTGTTATACAATCATTATATTGTTATACAATCATTATATTGTTATACAATCATTATATTGTTATACAATCATTATATTGTTATACAATCATTATATTGTTATACAATCATTATATTGTTATACAATCATTATATCGTTATACAATCATTATATCGTTATACAATCATTATATTTTATACAATCAGTTATATTTATTTTATACAATCATTATATTGTTATACAATCATTATATTGTTATACAATCATTATATTGTTATACAATCATTATATTGTTATACAATCATTATATTGTTATACAATCATTCATATTGATTGTTTCGTTTATGAAGGCTGACGTAGACTTGTTATCTCACCTTCAACATGAAGATTTAGACACATGTGTAACATCTGGGTATGTTTATTTGTAGACGTTTCGACATCCAGTGGCTTTATCAACTGCACTAATAAAGACACTGGAGCGTCAAATCCAGATGTCACTGTGCAATTCATCTTGTCGGTACTGTATACCATTAATGTTCACATTAACACTCTGATGCTCTCTGCCTGGCTGCTCTCTGCCTGGCTGCTCTCAGCCTGGCTGCTCTCTGCCTGGCTGCTCTCTGCCTGGCTGCTCTCTGCCTGGCTGCTCTCAGCCTGGCTGCTCTCTGCCTGGCTGCTCTCTGCCTGGCTGCTCTCTGCCTGGCTGCTCTCTGCCTGGCTGCTCTCTGCCTGGCTGCTCTCTGCCTGGCTGCTCTCTGCCTGGCTGCTCTCACTGGCTGCTCTCGCCTGGCTGCTCTCTGCCTGGCTGCTCTCTGCCTGGCTGCTCTCTGCCTGGCTGCTCTCTGCCTGGCTGCTCTCAGCCTGGCTGCTCTCTGCCTGGCTGCTCTCTGCCTGGCTGCTCTCTGCCTGGCTGCTCTCTGCCTGGCTGCTCTCTGCCTGGCTGCTCTCAGCCTGGCTGCTCTCTGCCTGGCTGCTCTCTGCCTGGCTGCTCTCTGCCTGGCTGCTCTCTGCCTGGCTGCTCTCTGCCTGGCTGCTCTCTGCCTGGCTGCTCTCTGCCTGCTGCTCTCTGCCTGGCTGCTCTCTGCCTGGCTGCTCTCTGCCTGGCTGCTCTCTGCCTGGCTG
This sequence comes from Cherax destructor, assembly GCA_009830355.1. Lineage (NCBI taxonomy): Eukaryota > Metazoa > Arthropoda > Malacostraca > Decapoda > Parastacidae > Cherax > Cherax destructor. The sequence goes on from WNWK01013729.1 coordinate 34,844, forward strand.
CTCTCTGCCTGGCTGCTCTCTGCCTGGCTGCCTCTCTGCCTGGCTGCTCTCTGCCTGGCTGCTCTCTGCCTGGCTGCTCTCTGCCTGGCTGCTCTCTGCCTGGCTGCTCTCTGCCTGGCTGCTCTCTGCCTGGCTGCTCTCTGCCTGGCTGCTCTCTGCCTGGCTGCTCTCTGCCTGGCTGCTCTCTGCCTGGCTGCTCTCTGCCTGGCTGCTCTCTGCCTGGCTGCTCTCTGCCTGGCTGCTCTCTGCCTGGCTGCTCTCTGCCTGGCTGCTCTCTGCCTGGCTGCTCTCTGCCTGGCTGCTCTCTGCCTGGCTGCTCTCTGCTGGCTGCTCTCTGCCTGGCTGCTCTCTGCCTGGCTGCTTCTGCCTGGCTGCTCTCTGCCTGGCTGCTCTCTGCCTGGCTGCTCTCTGCCTGGCTGCTCTCAGCCTGGCTGCTCTCTGCCTGGCTGCTCTCTGCCTGGCTGCTCTCTGCCTGGCTGCTCTCTGCCTGGCTGCTCTCTGCCTGGCTGCTCTCTGCCTGGCTGCTCTCAGCCTGGCTGCTCTCTGCCTGGCTGCTCTCAGCCTGGCTGCTCTCAGCCTGGCTGCTCTCAACCTGGCTGCTCTCTGCTTGGCTGCTCTCAGCCTGGCTGCTCTCTGCCTGGCTGCTCTCTGCCTGGCTGCTCTCCTCTGGAAAAAGTCCCACGTAAAATGTACTCTCTCACTCTCTTAGCTGACATCAATTTATTGTACAACTTTGAGTTCCTTTCTGGAGTGGAACATACATTGCTGTTACTCTTGACTTCTGAGCTGACATGAACTGATACTCTCATTGTATCAATTTTGACATGCTTGACGGACCATACGGGTTTAGCATTTGTTTCGGCACTGAAGTCACTGGTTGGCGAAACGTTTCCAGAATAAAGACAACCAAACGTTGCACAAGATTGATGGACTGAACACATCGTCTCCAGGCCGAGGGACTGATTACCTCAAACTCCTCCTCTCCTTACACCTTTCTACTTTGTATTGGACTGATGAAGCCACTGTGTGGCGAAACGTTTCCTCAATAAAGATACCCAAGTGTTGCATGTGTCTAATTTTTAACTCCCTCTCATTTATCATTTTTTTGTGGACATGATTTACAACTTTCCGTACTTGTAAGTCCTTCACTGTTTTACAACGTACAGTACTTCAGTACACTATACTGTGTACGTCAATATGTGCCTACCTAATTGTTCTTACGTGAGTCAAGTCAGAGCTCCTGGCCTCCAGTGCCTCTCCATACCTACTCTCGAAAATGTGGTTCTTGCCTCCACCACTATTCCTAGTGCGTTCCACTTCGTACATTGACACTGTAACAATAATGTATTTCCCAGTGTGTCTTGTGTGACTGTGACAGCCATCTGTGTTCCCTGCCTCCCTATCCTCTAGTCTGGAACAATTCGTCCCTTCCAAGTGACTGGGTGCCATCCCTTCCAAGTGACTGGGTGCCATCCCTTCCAAGTGACTGGGTGCCATCCCTTCCAAGTGACTGGGTGCCATCCCTTCCAAGTGACTGGGTGCCATCCCTTCCAAGTGACTGGGTGCCATCCCTTCCAAGTGACTGGGTGCCATCCCTTCCAAGTGACTGGGTGCCATCCCTTCCAAGTGACTGGGTGCCATCCCTTCCAAGTGACTGGGTGCCATCCCTTCCAAGTGACTGGGTGCCATCGTGTCAGAACAAAGGAGGAGCCACTTGCTGGAACAAGGACATTATTTAACCCATCGTAATTAAGGTTAATTAAATGTTTGAAAGTGCCGCTGGATCAGGGAGAGAGAGAGAGAGAGAGAGAGAGAGCGAGCGAGCTGCATATTCAGCTCTGTAGATAAATGTTTCGGAGAACCAACAAGTTGATAAATTAGACACATATGCAACACTTGGGTATCTTTATTGAGGAAACGTTTCGCCACACAGTGGCTTCATCAGTCCATACAAAGAAGAATGGTGAAGATCAGTTGGATTTTGAGGTAATTAGTCCCTCAGCCTGGAGTCAATGTAATCAGTCCATCAATCTTCATCGAAGGACTAATTACATCGACTCCAGGCTGAGAGACTGATTACCTCAAACTACTCCTGTGCTTCACCATTCTTTTTTGTATGGACTGATGAAGTCACTGTGTGGCGAAACGTTTCCTCAATAAAGATACCCAAGTGTTGCACATGTGTCTAATTTACCATATTCAGGTCTACGTTAGGGCCAAAGGTAATTCTTTCACTAAGTACATAATTCTTACACTATTGTGGGGTGGGGTCGCCCAAACTAGGCGGTCTCTGGCCACTCTGGTCCCAACTCTATCTCCAGGACCCCAATGGAAATAAGTTTTTGGGTTAACCTAGGTAATTTACACGTGTTAAACTATGTGATAATTGTACTTATGTGAACCTGTACCTAAATAAAGTTACCAAAGCAACCATAAAACCCACCTAACACCCAGTGAACCACGCAAACACCCAGTGAACCACGCAAACACCCAGTGAACCACGCAAACACCCAGTGAACCACGCAAACACCCAGTGAACCACGCAAACACCCAGTGAACCACGCAAACACCCAGTGAACCACGCAAACACCCAGTGAACCACGCAAACAACTCTCCAGCGCTGTATACTAACAGCCACTCCAGGGCGAGAAGGACTGAAGAAATAGAAAACATTGAGAACCTTCACTGAACGTGTACAAACATCTAAGCAATGCTGTATGGCCCTTATGGGTTTAGAGTTTAGCTATGATTACAATAATAATCAAACACGTTTCTACAATTGTACTTCCTTGGAATGCAGGCGAGAAAGACACATTATAATTTACACCTAAGAAATCCTGGAGGGACTGGTCCCAAACCTGCACATTGAAATCACTTCCTTCTGCTCTGGAACCATATTTCTAGACCCTTCACTTGATCCTGGTACGAGATCACTAACACTGAGGTTAGCATCTGCCATCCTGTTCACTAGGAACTTCACCTGTATCCTACTTGATAGTCTGATTACACTATTCAACGTCTTGCTACGCAAATTATATTTTGTCATAAAGCATCACTTCACCTTACAAATATAAGGGTAGGGTTGATCTTGTCTATTCTCAAGGTTATGATCAAAGTTGAATGGTAAACCAAATTAATATTTGGTAGTGTGGTTTTGAGAGCCAAAGCCGACCAGTCGTAAAACATGTGAGCCGCGTTTAATGATAAACGCTAAACCGCTGTCACCATGTGAGAGCTGTACCCACTCTGCCTGAGGTACCCCAGCAAGTGAGCCCGTCTCCTGTATTATCCCAGTGCTTAAGAAAATCGGGAATAGCCATAAGAAGGTACAAATAAAAATGGGAACTATGGCTATCGTTTACTTAATAACATAAAGAGCGAGAATACATCGTATCCTGACTGAGAATTGCATACTATAACCATTGACCTATGAGACTTATTACCAGGGGGAAGGGTAGATGTTATCAGTAACACGGACTTCCACTCACTCTTAATTCACCAACCAGCTGACCTGAGATTCGTACCGTGTGGCCCACTACACGCTGTCCAGGGCTCCGCTCACCGGACCTGTCACCAACCTCTGTCTCCTCTCTAGTCGTTCCTTGGCCTTATATGGTTTTTAAAGCACCCCCCTTCCCCATAGTGTAGACCACGTGTTACGACCTGACGCCAGTTCAAGAACAAAAGACCTAAGACTTAAGCATGGAGGCGTGGCTGACAGCTATTTGCCACAGCAAGGTGTGGTTAATTAGGTCTCCCTTTCGACCTCACATAAACTACATCACACTCTGACTTGGCAGACGGTGTAGAGAACCTGCAATATAAAGCAGTGGCTCAAAAAGTACACTGAAAGAACTTTGTAAGTTTAAGGGGACCACAACTTTTCAACAACCTCCCCCAGTCCACCTCTGTCTTCAGGAGAGAATTTAAGTTTCTAAAAATCAGTTCCTGACAGTCCGACTGTGGTGCATACTATGGACTGCGTGCAACCAGCAGCAACCGTCTGGTCGATCAGGCCCCGGGTGGCGGGGGCGACGACCCCCGGAAGTGGTGTAAGGTAAGGTTATCCAACCTATCAGCCATCCATCCAACCTATCAGCCATCCATCCAACCTATCAGCCATCTATCCAACCTATCAGCCATCCATCCAACCTATCAGCCATCTATCCAACCTATCAGCCATCTATCCAACCTATCAGCCATCTATCCAACCTATCAGCCATCCATCCAACCTATCAGCCAGCCATCCAACCTATCATTCAACCATCCATCCAAACTATCATTCAACCATCCATCCAAACTATCATCCATCCTATCATCCAACCTATCATCCAGACATCCATCCAACCTATCATCCATCCATCCAGCTAAGCAATCAACCCGTTTTCTCTACAGACATTATGAATGATTATGCAAATGAAGTAATAAGATGCAAGTTAAGCTGCTCTAAAGTAAATATTGGTGATAAACTACCCACTCATGAATAACACTGCCATCATACTTACTAATTACCCCTTGTGGTTAATAGCCTGGCAAATCTCAGAGCTCAGGGAAACGACCTAACACACAAACAAAGATCTTGGGTCATAAGAGGAGCTAAGGAATTTGGAAAGTGTTCTCGGGGGGTCAACGCCCCCGCGACCCGGTCCCAGACCAGGCCGCCTGGAAAATCAACGTCTGATCAACCAGGCTGTTACTGCTGGTCACATGGAGTTCAGTGTACGAACCACAGCCCGGCTGATCGGGAACTGACATTAAGAACCTATCTAGTTTCCACTTAAAGACAGCCAAGGGACTATTGTTAATCCCCCTTATGTATGGTGGGAGGCTGCTGTACTCATGGGACACCTGCTTTTTATTTGTGTATTATGCACCGACTGCCGAGCCTCTTAGTTCTCATAAGGAGTGATTTCTGTGTGCAAACTGACGACCAATCCCTCTAGGATTTTCCATACCACGGGTGGGGTTAGAACCCGCGATCAGAGTCATAAAACTCCAGACCGATGCGCTAGTCACTGGGCCAGCTGGCTACAACAAGATTCATCCAACTAGGTTCTAACCCCGTTGGTGTAAATTATGATGAATCTTTCTCATTTGCGTTCCAAGGAGTGCAGGTATACGGACGTGAAACGTTCCCAGTAATTTACGTGCTTAAGTGAACTTATACGTGCAGTGAAGGTTCTCTGTACATTCTCTAGATCTGCAATTTTGAACGCCTTAAAAGGGGCTGTGAGTGTACAGCAATATTCCAGCCTAGAGGGGACAAGTGACTTGAAGAGGATCATCATTGGCTTGGCATCTCTTGTTCTGAAGGTTCTCATTATCCATTCTGTTATTTTCCTCGCGGCTGGGATGACACAGTTGTGATCCTTGAAAGTGAGATTTAATGACATCACTCTGAGTCCTTCACGTTAGGTTTGCTTTGAAGGGTTAGTTTTATATACTATTTTATCTTTTTCTTCAATTTATCCAAAACAGAGTACCTGATATTTGGTCTCATTGAACATTGTTTCCTGCGTCCTACGGTAAGACGCCGTTTATATCAGCTTAGAAATTTGATGTGTCCTCGATGGATGTCACTCATGCAAATTCTAGTATCTGCAAAGGATAATACGGTGCTATGATTTATGTAAACACACCATACCACGGGCGGGGTTAGAACCCGCGATCAGAGTTATAAAATTCCAGACCGACATTTTGTGCACTGTTGCGCTATAGTCGCACTTGTACTACATGCTAATTTTTTTGTCGTTCATTACATCCAAGACCATTTCATAGTGGTCCAGTAGATGCCAGAAGGAGGAGCGACCTACTCTGAACCCATGATGACCTGGGTTATGCAAGTGTTGTGAATCCAAGTGGTTGACAGTCTTGCTTCTTAAAACCCTGTGAAAGGTTTTTATAATGTGGGACATTAGTGATATCGGTCTATATATATATATGTGATGGGGTCCACCTCTGGTGTACATTGTGGGACCCATAGCCTCGGAGAAGTGGATAAAAAGTCTTCAAGGAAGAATATTTATATAGCGAGGCTACATCTGTTTTTAACGGTTGTGGGACGACCCCCGTGTCTAGACTCCCTCTCCATAGAATATGTAAGGCACGTGATAGGGGTTTCTTGCTACTTCTGATGAACACAGAGTTCCATGTGTCTGAGCCGGGGACAGAGTGCATGATCATGTCAATGGCTTTACCAAAGTCAAGTGGGGGTTAGTTATGTCAGAAATTTTCGAGACATTAACAAGGTTTTGAGTGTCATTTATGAAGAATTAGTTCGGATTATCAACCTTAAGTCTTATTAACACGGTCATATTGATACTTCAGTATCTTGCCCAACTTGTTTTGGCAAGGTCCCGATACTGGATGCGGCTTTTGCTCTGGATCTGGAATATGAGAAGTATTATTTTAGATGTCTTTCAAATTCATTAAGTGCTTTTAGGTCTGTCTCTTCCGGACTTGGTATCATTCATTCAACTTGAGTTCAATATCTTCTATTTCGCTAGCCAATGTTTCCTTCAGGACTTGAAATAGTCTAGTACCCTTGAAGTTTTAAGATTCTTCGTCTTCGCCTGCAGAGGGAGCGTATTCCTAGCTTATATCTCTTTCCTCAGTGGTATTTGCCTCGGGCATATACCACTGTCAAAGCTGTAATCTTTACAGGTTTCACAGAGACCAAACACAAAAGAACACTTTAACAACGAAACATAGATATCTGGGTACATCTTAACTAGATGCGACGGGAAAAAAGCAGGTAACGAGGCTGGAGGGTTGGCCAGTGTAAACATTGCATTTGACTCCGCGAGAAGTCCACTGATAAATGGTATTTTCTTGCTGGTAGATGGTTTAAGGCTGTGTATATATTTACAAAAACAAATGATGTTACTCTGCTTCTTTGTTGAGGGGATGTTTTTGTTGGCATTAATATCTGTGGTTCTGGAGTGAAGGTTAATTTCGAGGGTTATTTTCCTTTTCCAGGCCACACTAAGAGACACATTATATTGTTGACTAAGATAAATCAGGCTTTTAGTACCAGTGGCTCGTAGATCTACATTACTTAACACGATGCAGTTGATAACGTACTTTTTACCTTACGAAAAAATCATAGGAATAATTAGGATAATGGGTTTTTAACGCTATCGACTACATATTTTACTCATCTGCATGAGGCTTCTTCAGTCAGATACAGAGGAGAATATATATGGATACAGCAGCAGTAGTGGCGAGATAAAGATGATGTGAACAGTCCACCAACCTTGTAGTGGTAGCTTTCGAGGTGGTCAGTCCCTCAGCCTGGAGAAGATTTCAGTTCCATAGTCTGGATTATTATAATCATGGGAGAGCGCTAAACCCGTAGGATTATACATCGCCTGTGAAGGGGGGGGATGGAAGGTATTCAGGATTAATTCAGGGAACGGGAGCACAGATCCAATTCCCTAGATAAAGAACCCCTCACCAGCGTCTGGAATAATGTGAAACTAAAGCATCAGTATGGAGTCTTATATACTACCGGAAGTGATGGACTGGTCACATCATTACCTCGCTACTACTACTGCTGCTGTCTCTATTATTTATTCTCCTTTGTATCTGACTGAAAAAGCCTACCGCTTAGGCGAAACGTTTCAACAATATACCAAACTGATCTACTTACATTTACGAAAATTGTATACAATACTAATATTTGTCTTGCACTGCAACATAGCTGTATCTTGGAATAAAGGACATCTCCCACAACTTTATTGCTTAACCACTTGTAATGGGTGAAGAGTGTTCGAGGGACTGATCACAAAGCTCCTGGAGAGCGAAACGTTGCCACAATATCACATTAATTGCATCTGTGTCCATTTTGAGGGACTTGCTTAGCATGGGTCAGTAGGCTTGTTGCAGTTCTCTTCAATTCTTACCTTCTTGCTGCTACTAATGTACCTCGCCTCCTGCAACGTCTTGCAGAGTTTCTGCGCCTCACCGTGAGAGTATATAAGTCTCCATTCTGATGCTTCGGCTTCACATTGTTTCAGAATATGGAGCTGAGCTCTTTTGCAGGGTAAGGGACTGACCACCTCAAAAACTACTACTACAAGGCTGATGGACTGATCACATCATTACCTCGCCACTACTGCTGTCTCAATTATTTATCCTTCTCTGCATTTGACTGAGGAAGCCTACCGTGCAGGCGAAACGTTTAAGGAATAAAGACATCCAAGAGTTGCACACGTGTCTTGCCCATTAACTTGTCAGTGTTGTATATTATTAATATAACTGCAGGAAATACTTAGCAGGTTCTTCAAGTTGGTAACTACTACACAGCTGATACCTACCTGCAAAGACAATAACACTTGTTAAAACCTGTGTGTGTGTATGTGTGTGTAAAATATAAATAGTATAATAAGACTACAAGTTTTTTTTTCACTATAACTGCTACCACCACTGCTCCTTCTGTTACTACTACTACTAAATTTTCGTCTACTACTACCACCACCACCACCAACCAACCCCACCTATCAACCACCACCACTACTACTCCTTCCTTCTCCTTCCCTTCCCCTACAATATGGCCTTTACTTTTCTCACCTCAGTTGTGACTTGACAATAGTCAAAATTTCTCTCCCAAGTGCCGGTTTTTGTTGAATTATTCCAGTCACCGTATTGTGACTTTTTTGTTATTAATAAATAAAAAAAATTACTATGAAAGTTGATCACAAGGAATGACGATTAAGGATCAGTCACCACCGAATGGGGATCAGTCACCACCAAGTGGGAATCAGTCACCACCGAGTTGAAAGCCTCTTCAAGGAAGGGGGTGAGGGGTACCCTGAGTTTTTGATGCCGGTGAAACCTCCATTTTATGAACTGAAGCCACCCTCCCCATCCTCCAGTCAAACCTAATTCCTCCTATTCTCCTATGGGTTTAACGCTTTAATTTAAACTAAAACGAGAATGCGTTGCACTGCTGTCGGCGCGCACTAACAGCTCGATCGATCAGGCGAGCAACCAGAAAGCCATGTCTGGAACCGAACCGCAAGGGACGATGACTTCTGAAAGCGACTCCATGTAACCTCCAGGTATCTACGTTATAACAAACAGCGAAGGTGCCAGGATCGTACCTTGGGGTACTGAACCTTGCTAAAACTTGCTTCGCTTACTGCCACTTTTTGTAATGTTATGACTATGAACATCTATTTCCTTACCTACTGACCTATTTCTTTTAAACTGTCACCTCTTGCTCACATTTGTTTTTCTGTGCAAAATGTGCACACATCTGGCGAAACGTTTCACAATAAAGATGCCCACGTGTCGCAAAGTGTCTCCTGATAGTCCCCTGATAGTCTCCTGATAGTCCATCACCCGCACAAACTTTCCTTATATAATTTCGTTAATATTCTTACAATGTTCCCAGTGTAAATTTCTTAGTTTCCTGTAACTCGACAAATAATAATTGCTTCATTTTCATTTATATTAGTTAACGTTACACAGATATAAAAAAACGTGTATTTAACACCAAGCAAGTTAAAGAATAACTGTTGTAAAGGTGTGACAACGGTGTGGCTGAGCGTATTGACAACACATTAATATCTTCCAGTATCACTGGTGGTGTAAGAATGGGCTGAGCTGAAATAGGCAGGATCTTACTGCTATTAGACAGGTGTTGTAAGAATGGGCTAGCTGAAATAGGCAGGATCTTACTGCTATTAGACAGGTGGTGCAAGAATGGGCTGAGCTGAAATAGGCAGGATCTTCCTACTCTAAACCTATGTTGTCCTGGATTGAGACTTCCTGGATTTCCATAACACAAGTAATTTACATTCTTAGCACCCTCTCAAAGGATTTAATGATGCAATTAGTGCTGCTGGGTTGTAGTTTTTGCTCTCGTTCTGCCGCTTCAGTTATGTAGCTAGATTGTTTGTTCTCCACTCTGTTAAGACCTGTGGCTAATGTAAAGGAGCGTACAAAGTAACGCCTCTGGTGTTACTGATGTTGCTTTAACTTCTCCCAGCATATGCTGTACTGTCTTAGATCTGATGTACTAAACACATCGATTCCAGGCTGAGGGACTGATTACCTCAAACTACTACTATTTTTTTCCCACCGTTCTTTTTATTGGACTGATGAAACCACAGTGTGGTGAAATGTTTCCTCAGTAAAGATTACCAAATGTTGCACAAGTGTCTGTGTCGTGTTCTCATCCTTCAAGGTGGTGTGTCGTGTTCTATCCTTCAAGGTGGTGTGTCGTGTTCTTATCCTTCAAGGTGGTGTGTCGTGTTCTCATCCTTCAAGGTGGTGTGTCGTGTTCTTATCCTTCAAGGTGGTGTGTCGTGTTCTTATCCTTCAAGGTGGTGTGTCGTGTTCTTATCCTTCAAGGTGGTGTGTCGTGTTCTTATCCTTCAAGGTGGTGTGTGTCGTGTTCTCATCCTTCAAGGTGGTGTGTCGTGTTCTCATCCTTCAAGGTGGTGTGTGTCGTGTTCTCATCCTTCAAGGTGGTGTGTGTCGTGTTCTCATCCTTCAAGGTGGTGTGTGTCGTGTAGGGAGTGAATGGGAGAGTAGGAGGAAGAGAGGAAAGTAGAGGGGGAGACGGGGAAGTAGGGAGTGAGAGAAAGGGAGGTAGAGAGGAAAGTAGGGAGTGGGAGGGAGGGAGTGGGAGTGGGTAGAGCATGGAGGGGTGGAGAGTTATCAGATCTCAGGTTCCCTCAGTAGGGATCACTCCCACTGGGATAGGGATAACGAGGCAAATTTGCAGTGTCGCCTAACTTGTTGCCTTCATTAAGTTGCCTTGTGCACCACTCCCTCCCTCCATCATTCACCATAATTGCAATATTCAACATGCAGCGAGTGCTTCACCATACTTACAAGTTGATGGGTTACCCATTTTTAATGTGGAAAACTCAACCCTCTAAGGATGATGATGGGTTTATGACTGAGAGAAATAGACATACGAACCCCTTCCTTGGATCAAACCTCTTACCTCCTATTCCCCAGGCGATGTACAAAAATCAACTGTATTCTCACACACTGAAGTCCGTGGTTCGGTCCCCGGTACGAGAGGAGACACACACACACACACACACACACACATACACACACACTGGAACCATGTAAGCCTTAGAGCTGGACTACATCAGTGCCAGTCAACCAGGCTGTGTGGAGTATCCCGCAGCAACAGCCTGTGATCAGGCAAGCCCAGACGAACCTGGCCCGGTTCTATTCCCGACGGCGGAAACATTTCAGTTTTCTTACACACACACACAACACAGGCTAGTTCTAACGACATGTGCCTAGGACAATGCAACACACACACACACACACACACACACACACGTACACACAGACACGAACAACACACACACACACACGGGCAAGGAACTATGACTCGACCCTGCAACCACAACAGGGATCACACACACACACCCCATGGCATGGTGGCTAGCGCTCTTGCTTCACGCATGGAGGCCCGGGTTCAATCCGGCAGGAGCAAACATTTCGAAGTATTCGTTACACACACACACACACACACACACACACACACACACACACAACACACACACATACATACAACAGGCCTAGTGTCTAATCGACATGTGCCTAGGACAAAATGGTAACTAACACACACACACACACACACACACACACACACACACACACACACCACAGACACAGGAGCTATGTCTTGACCCCTGCAACCACAACTAGGTGAGTACAACTAGGTGAGTACACACACACACACACACACACACATACATGTCGTGCCGAATAGGGAAAATTGGTCAATTAGCAAGAACTCATTTAAAATTAAGTCCTTTCTAAAAAAATTCTCTTATACGTTTAAAGATATATTTTTTTCATTTATGTTAATGTAAAAATTAATAATTTCGTACCAAAAGAACCTTAGAAAACTTACCTAACCTTATAACAAGCGCAATTTAATTTAGCCTAATCCAACTAAATATATTTTAGATAAGTTTACAATAATTTAATAATAAACAAATACAATGAAACATATTTTTTCGTTAGGTTAAGAATGATTTTTGCGAAATTATTGCATACACAAATTTTCGCTTGCCTTATTCGGCAAGAAGAGCGTTGATATTTATGCCAAAATAGCAAGTTTTACTTATTCGACACGACATATATATATATATATATATATATATATATATATATCCTAGGTATGTTATACATAATAGGTACAAAAATTTGAGCAGATACATTGTGATATAAAGAGCATCATTGGCGTACACTTGGTGAGAACATGTCTATCATATTGTACATCTTTGTCCAGCGATTACTCAATGGCGAAAATCTCTACAGCATTATGATGCCGAGTAAGTCAGTGATCAAATGAAAATGCTGGCCAGATGCATTAACCTTACGCTGTTCCTACTGAGTTCATAACAATAAAATGCTCAATGACTGATTAGGTACAGCTCTTGAGTTTGCCCAATAGTTAGGAATCCTTAATGAAATGCTTTCAATAAAGCTAGGGTTTTTCTAACCTTGCAGACTACAAAAACACAGTGATGCCCCCCCCCCCCCCCCCCCCCCCCCCCCCCCCCCCCCCCCCCCCCCCCTGTTGTGAGGCTCCTCTTGATAATGTTATTAACCTCTTCATGTCTTGCAATCTTTCCCTCGGATTTACGACACACAAGACCATGGTACCCGAATCGGTCTGCTGCTTCACTGCCACAAATACACCTGTGTTCGGCGAGAATAGGGCGGCAAGTCGAAGGGCAACACCAATGCGGATGGTCTGTGGGTCGAGGCGTGTGCCAAGGCTGGAGTTGGGAACAGCCAAAAGAAAGTCCCCTGCATGAGGAGCTCTCACTGCAAGTAGGCGGCTCTATCCTTCCCTGACACACTCTGAAGCATTGCTGAGGCTATATTCTCTACTATTGGGCCATCCCAGTGCGACTGTTTGTAGTTGTTGGGGGAGCAGGCCTGGTTTCAGAGCCTGTTAGGTTATCCCAGATCCTGGCTATATATATATATATATATATATATATATATATATATAATATAATTGAGAGAGAGAAAGAGAGAGGACAGCGAGAAGCAAGCTTCTATACCACAAGACGGGCAGAAAGCAGCAACTTCACTCTGGCTGTAACCTTCTCCAGAACATCTCTTCATCTGAGATCATTTATTCCCAGGATGACTCGAGTCTGGAACACATTCGTACAGCATTATGATGTCAACGAGATAAAGTCAGTTGATCAAATGAAAATGCTGGCCCACAGATGGCTCTAACTTCATCCTGTTCCCTACTTGTATGTTTCATAACAATAAAAATGCTTTCAAATGAGCTGATGTAGGTAACAGCTCTTAGTTTGTCAATAAAGTTAGGAATCCTTAAATCGTAAATAGCTTGTCAATAAAGCTAGGGATTCTTAACCTAACCTTGTCAAACCCTGTGCAAAAAACACGAGTGAGTGAGAGTTAAAGGATGATACGACTTGCAAATTATTCTGCACTGGTAAGCAGCTCTTGTTAGTTAGTTACCATTTTGTTCTAGGCACATGTCAGTTAGACACTAGGCCTGTTGTATATATGTGTGTGTGTATGTGTATGTAAGGAAACACTTCGAAATGTTTCTGCCCCACCGGGAATTGAACCCGGCCCCTCCGTGCGTGAAGCAAGAGCTTTACCCACTAGGCCACCGGGGGCTATATCTTGTGTGTGTGTGTGTGTGTGTGTGTATGTATGTGTGTGTGTGTGTGCGTGCGTGCGTGCGTGCTCGCGCCCATATACATGTATGAGACCAGAATATACAGGTATTACCATCCTTATTTCTTGGTGGGCCCTAAGCCCTAACTAAGAAATACACCACTCACCATAACATACACCACCCACCATAACATACACCACCCACCATAACATACACCACCCTACCATAACATACACCACCCACCATAACATACACCACCCACCATAACATACACCACCCTCCATAACATACACCACCCACCATAATATACACCACCCACCATAATATACACCACCCACCATAACATACACCACCCACCATAACATACACCACCCACCATAACATACACCACCCTCCATAACATACACCACCCACCAGGGCCTAGGGAATGGTATCCATGGAGTTCGATACCAGGGAAATGGTAACGCCAATCCCATTCATGAAGATCCCTTCACTGATCACCAGGATCAAGGGAACACAACTGGTAATTAGATTACCTCTTCATCAAGTGATCATCTGTGTCCTTGTTTCATACACTGCCTCCTTACAACCAGTGTCCTTGTTTCATACACTGCCTCACTACAACCAGTGTCCTTGTTTCATACACTGCCTCACTACAACCGGTGTCCTTGTTTCATACACTGCCTCACTACAACCAGTGTCCTTGTTTCATACACTGCCTCACTACAACCGGTGTCCTTGTTTCATACACTGCCTCACTACGACCACTGTCCTTGTTTCATACACTGCCTCACTACAACCAGTGTCCTTGTTTCATACACTGCCTCACTACAACCAGTGTCCTTGTTTCATACACTGCCTCACTACAACCAGTGTCCTTGTTTCATACACTGCCTCACTACAACCAGTGTCCTTGTTTCATACACTGCCTCACTACAACCAGTGTCCTTGTTTCATACACTGCCTCACTACAACCAGTGTCCTTGTTTCATACACTGCCTCACTACAACCAGTGTCCTTGTTTCATACACTGCCTCACTACAACCAGTGTCCTTGTTTCATACACTGCCTCACTACGACCACTGTCCTTGTTTCATACACTGCCTCACTACAACCAGTGTCCTTGTTTCATACACTGCCTCACTACAACCAGTGTCCTTGTTTCATACACTGCCTCACTACAACCAGTGTCCTTGTTTCATACACTGCCTCACTACAACCAGTGTCCTTGTTTCATAGACTGCCTCACTACGACCAGTGTCCTTGTTTCATACACTGCCTCACTACAACCAGTGTCCTTGTTTCATACACTGCCTCACTACGACCAGTGTCCTTGTTTCATTCACTGCCTCACTACGACCAGTGTCCTTGTTTCATACACTGCTGCACTACGACCAGTGTCCTTGTTTCATACACTGCCTCACTACGACCAGTGTCCTTGTTTCATACACTGCCGCACTACGACCAGTGTCCTTGTTTCATACACTGCCTCACTACGACCAGTGTCCTTGTTTCATACACTGCCTCACTACGATCAGTGTCCTTGTTTCATACACTGCCTCACTACGATCAGTGTCCTTGTTTCATACACTGCCGCACTACGACCAGTGTCCTTGTTTCATACACTGCCTCACTACGACCAGTGTCCTTGTTTCATACACTGCCTCACTACGACCAGTGCCCTTGTTTCATACACTGCCTCACTACGACCAGTGCTCTTGTTTCATACACTGCCTCACTACGACCAGTGCCCTTGTTTCATACACTGCCTCACTACAACCAGTGCCCTTGTTTCATACACTGCCGCACTACGACCAGTCTCCTTGTTTCATACACTGCCTCACTACGACCAGTGTCCTTGTTTCATACACTGCCGCACTACGACCAGTGTCCTTGTTTCATACACGTCCTCACTACGACCAGTGTCCTTGTTTCATACACTGCCTCACTACGATCAGTGTCCTTGTTTCATACACTGCCGCACTACGACCAGTGTCCTTGTTTCATACACTGCCTCACTACGACCAGTGTCCTTGTTTCATACACTGCCTCACTACGACCAGTGCCCTTGTTTCATACACTGCCTCACTACGACCAGTGCCCTTGTTTCATACACTGCCTCACTACGACCAGTGTCCTTTCATACACTGCCTCATTACGACCAGTGCCCTTGTTTCATACACTGCCTCACTACGACCAGTGCCCTTGTTTCATACACTGCCTCACTACGACCAGTGTCCTTTCATACACTGCCTCACTACGACCAGTGTCCTTGTTTCATACACTGCCTCACTACGACCAGTGTCCATGTTTCATACATTACCTCACTACGACCACTGTCCTTGGTTCACTACGACCAGTGTTCTTGTTTCATACACTGTCATTGGTTCACTACGACCAGTGTTCTTGTTTCATACACTGTCATTGGTTCACTACGACCAGTGTTCGTGTTTCATATACTGCCTCACTACGACCACTGTCCTTGGTTCACTACGAGTGTCCTTGTTTCATACACTGCCTAACTACGACCAGTGTCCTTGTTTCATACACTGCCTAAAAACGACCAGTGTCCTTGTTTCATACACTGCCTCACTACGACCAGTGTCCTTGCTGCATACACTGCCTCACTACGACCACTGTCCTTGTTGCATACACTGCCTCACTATGACCACTGTCCTTTTTGCATGCACTGCCGCACTACAACCAGTGTCCTTATTTCATACACTGCCTCACTACGACCAGTGTCCTTGTTTCATACACTGCCTCACTACGACCAGTGTCCTTGTTTCATACACTGCCTCACTACAATCAGTGTCCTTGTTTCATACACTGCCTCACTACGACCAGTGTCCTTGTTTCATACACTGCCGCACTACGACCAGTGTCCTTGTTTCATACACTGCCTCACTACGACCAGTGTCCTTGTTTCATACACTGCCTCACTACGATCAGTGTCCTTGTTTCATACACTGCCGCACTACGACCAGTGTCCTTGTTTCATACACTGCCTCACTACGACCAGTGTCCTTGTTTCATACACTGCCTCACTACGACCAGTGCCCTTGTTTCATACACTGCCTCACTACGACCAGTGCCCTTGTTTCATACACTGCCTCACTACGACCAGTGCCCTTGTTTCATACACTGCCTCACTACGACCAGTGCCCTTGTTTCATACACTGCCTCACTACGACCAGTGCCCTTGTTTCATACACTGCCTCACTACGACCAGTGTCCTTTCATACACTGCCTCACTACGACCAGTGTCCTTGTTTCATACACTGCCTCACTACGACCAGTGTCCATGTTTCATACATTACCTCACTACGACCACTGTCCTTGGTTCACTACGACTAGTGTTCTTATTTCATACACTGCCTCACTACGACCACTGTCCTTGGTTCACTACGACCAGTGTTCTTGTTTCATACACTGTCATTGGTTCACTACGACCAGTGTTCGTGTTTCATATACTGCCTCACTACGACCACTGTCCTTGGTTCACTACGAGTGTCCTTGTTTCATACACTGCCTAACTACGACCAGTGTCCTTGTTTCATACACTGCCTAAAAACGACCAGTGTCCTTGTTTCATACACTGCCTCACTACGACCAGTGTCCTTGCTGCATACACTGACTCACTACGACCACTGTCCTTGTTGCATACACTGCCTCACTATGACCACTGTCCTTGTTGCATGCACTGCCGCACTACAACCAGTGTCCTTATTTCATACACTGCCTCACTACGACCAGTGTCCTTGTTTCATACACTGCCTCACTACGACCAGTGTCCTTATTTCATACACTGCCTCACTACGACCAGTGTCCTTGTTTCATACATTGCCTCACTATGACCAGTGTCCTTGTTTCATACACTGCCTCACTACGACCAGTGTCCTTCTTTCATACACTGCCTCACTACGACCAGTGTCCTTGTTTCATACACTGCCTCACTACGACCAGTGTCCTTGTTTCATACATTGCCTCACTACGACCAGTGTCCTTGTTTCGTACATTGCCTCACTACGACCAGTGTCCTTGTTTCATACACTGCCTCACTACGACCAGTGTCCTTGTTTCATACACTGCCTCACTACGACCAGTGTCCTTGTTTCATACACTGCCTCACTACGATTAGTGTCCTTGTTTCATACACTGCCTCACTACGACCAGTGTCCTTGTTTCATACACTGCCTCACTACGACCAGTGCCCTTGTTTCATACACTGCCTCACTACGACCAGTGCCCTTGTTTCATACACTGCCTCACTACGACCAGTGTCCTTGTTTCATACACTGCCTCACTACGACCAGTGTCCTTGTTTCATACACTGCCTCACTACGACCAGTGTCCTTGTTTCATACATTGCCTCACTACGACAAGTGTCCTTGTTTCGTACACTGCCTCACTACGACCAGTGTCCTTGTTTCATACACTGCCTCACTACGAGCACCAGCTGCATCTACCCCATACACCTCGGGGTTGGCACTTTGATTCTGGTAAAGAGTTCTTGATCCACGGGATCGAAACTGCTCTTCTGTTACCTATGTCAAAATTAATTTTATCACTCCAGGTGTTGTACCATCCTTACACACACACACACACACACACACACACACACACACACACACACACACACACACACACACACACACACACACACACACATACATACACTCACCTTGGGGTGAGTATAACACCAGGCACATCTGAGGCGTACATTAACCAAATAACTGCTGCAGCATACGGGCGCCTAGCAAACCTAAGAACAGCATTCCGACATCTTATACCTTTGATATACCTTTGAAGAGTTTCGAGAGTATCTACTCTTGAGCCCGGCCATGGGCCAGGCTCGTCTGGTGCTTGCCTGGTCAACCAGGCTGTTGCTGCTGGAGGCCCGCTGCCCCACATATCCATCACAGCCTGGTTGATCTGGCACCTGGTGAAGATATTTGTCCAGTTTCCTCTTGAAGGCTTCTACACTGGTTCCAGCCGTGTTTCGGATATCTTCTGGTAAGATGTTGAATAGTCTGGGACCCCGGATGTTAATACAGTGCTCCCGTATTGTCCCCACCGCACCCCTGCTCCTCACTGGGTTTATTTTACACTTTCTCCCATATCTCTCACTCCAGTATGTTGTTATGGCAGTGTGCAGATTTGGGACCAGGCCCTCAAGTACTTTCCATGTATATATTATCATGTATCTCTCTCTCCTCCGCTCCAATGAGTACATGTTCAAGACTTGAAGGCGTTCCCAATAATTTAGATGTTTCAATGGCTCAATGTGAGCCGTAAACGATCTCTGGATTTGTTCCAGCTCTGCTATTTCTCCTGCCCTGAACGGGGCCGTCAGCACTGAGCAGTATTCTAAGTGAGGGAGCACTAGCGATTTGAATAGTGTCACCATCGGCATTATTTCCCTTGTTTTGAAAGTTCTCAATACCCACCCCGTCATCTTCCTGGCTGTTGTGATCTTTGTCTTGTTATGGTCTTTAAACGACAGATCAGCAGACATAATTATTCCCAAGTCCTTTACGTGTTCCTTTCGTTCTATGTGGTGACCTCTTGCGTTTTGTATATAGTGTTCCTTTTGAGTTCTTCATTTTTCCATACCTAAGCAGCTGA